>CAMXCT020000923.1:0-132500 GCA_947184155.2 Cladocopium goreaui
GAGCGCTCCCGACCTTTGCCAGCCTCATGCTGGTTATCTTAAATGCAGGTGTTCAAAAATTCAATATAGACTGGCAAAGGTCAAAACGCCCACCCAATACTACGGAGATGATAGGCTGGCAAAGGTCGGGAGCGCTCCCGACCTTTGCCAGCCCAAAATTTTAAAAAATAAAAAAAATACAGAAATCTTGGAGCTGCATTTAAGCAAATCACCTTTGCCAGGATGGGGCCGATTTGGCCCCATCCTGGCAAAGGTCGGGAGCGCTCCCGACCTTTGCCAGCCTCATGGTGATTATCTTAAATGCAGGTGTTCAAAAATTCAAGATAGGCTGGCAAAGGTCAAAACGCCCACCCCATACTACGGAGATGATAGGCTGGCAAAGGTCGGGAGCGCTCCCGACCTTTGCCAGGATGGGGCCAAATCGGCCCCATCCTGGCAAAGGTGATTTGCTTAAATGCAGCCCCAAGATTTCTGTATTTTTTTTATTTTTAAAAATTTTGGGCTGGCAAAGGTCGGGAGCGCTCCCGACCTTTGCCAGCCTATCATCTCCGTAGTATTGGGTGGGCGTTTTGACCTTTGCCAGTCTATATTGAATTTTTGAACACCTGCATTTAAGATAACCAGCATGAGGCTGGCAAAGGTCGGGAGCGCTCCCGACCTTTGCCAGCCTATAATCTTCTTAGTGTTGGGTGGGCGTTTTGACCTTTGCCAACCTAAATTGCGTTTTTGGACACACTGCATTAAGATAATCAACATGAGGCTGGCCAAGGTTGGGAGCGCTCCCGACCTTTGCCAGCATGGGGCTTTTTATTTTTTAAAATAGACCCAGAAATTTAAATAGTCCCAAATTCTTACCGGCCCAATCAATGATCATCATCGCAAAGTCTTTGTGTCCTTCTACTTGCAGCCTTTCTCAGTCCAAATCACTTTGGGACTTTGGGAGCGGTGTGATTTTTTCCAAAAAACAGCACCACATTTACTTGGGCCAATTTGCTAACCATTGATCATGTCCAACAAATCCCCAAGTTAAATATTGGTGGATATTTAAACACAAGCATTCTCTATAATATATATATATATATTTATTTATGCAGCATGTGGGTGAGTTCCGATATTTGGCCAAGAGGCCATTTAAGGTGTATATTATATATATATACCGTCATTCCATTAACTAACCTTGTTGTGCAGTTTCTTAATGTGTAAATATATAAGTTTGATGGCGTTACTAGGATATCACCTATAAACCTATATTAGTTGGGCTCGCAGAAAATAATGTCACGGGCAGTAGACATGAAACAAATCAATAATCAGAACACAATGCTATTTGACTATTTGACTTCACTAAAGGCTGCCCAGTAAACAGCCAATTTATGGCCATGGTCATAAACAGCCCAAACACATGCCACACCGTGTCATTCAGCCGGGCTGTTCTTGGCGTCAGGAGAATGGAAAGAGCGAAGGCACCGAAGAGCAATTGGAACCACTGGGATTCTTGGTGGAACTGAGCCAAAGCCATGGGGCTACCCCAAGCTCGCTGGATAGTTTACAATGGATATAATGGAAAATCCTACTAAAGTGGATGATTTGGGGGTACCCCTATTTTAGGAAACCACCATACAAAATCATATAAACAAATGATAATATATTGATATAAATATTGATATGTAATATACGTGGCTTACTTTGTCCCTCAAACAACTATTGTATGTATGAATTGATGTCCGTAATTTGATGTATTCGGATGTCGCCCAGTCACTAATCTTTTTTTGGTGGGAGGAACATTACCTGCAAATGGGGCACCCAAGATAGGTAACTTGGTTCAGATAACTAGCTTTACAGGATTTTACAGCTATTCCTTTCTCTGCAGTGAAGAGACAGTTTTTTATGAGTAGACCGAAAAAAAATACCATGACAATTGAATCCTAAAATTGGTCTACTAAAGCACCATGACAATTTTATACCCTGACAATTTTAGATGCACCTTGAGTATCCCGTGAAATCTGCAGCATCCAGACGGTGAGTCCCCAGGAATGGTTGCATCAGCCACTACAAATCGACTTGGTGGAGACATGACTGGATTGGTGTAGTGCCATTGACGCGCACACACACATAACATAGATCGAAGACAGATATTATATCACACACATATATATATATATATATATATCACATATATAAACAAAACACACACACATATATATATCATATATATATCATATATATATATATCATATATATATATATATCACATATATAAACATATTTATATATCATATATATATATCATATTATATATATCATATATATATCACATATATAAACATATTTATATATCATATATATATATCATATTTTATATATAACACATATATATATATATATCACACATACATATATATATATATATCACATATATATATATATCATATATATATATATCACATATACATATATATATATACATTTGTATCATATATATATATCACATATATATATAATGACAATATATATATATAATTCAATATACAGTCATACAATGTAAGTTGGCCAAATTAATTAATCGCACATGTGTCCAAATATTGGAAATGTTGGCCAGACATTTGGTCTCTAATACCTGTGACTAGCATGGTGCCTAGATTTTGGGCATTTTTGGGGAAATTTTTGAAACCCGGAGAAACATGGGAAAAAATGGTAGTGTATTAAACTGGTTTCAAACATTTTTTTATTTTCCATAATAATTATATGGGATAATCCTTCCCATTGATTAATATTTTTCAGAGGGGTTGAAACCACCAACCAGATTAAACTGATGGGTCACTTTTACTGAGGTTTCTTGATCACTTTTACTGAGCTTTGTTTTTAGTTTAGCCAGATAAAGCATCCCGTTTTTGATGTGTTTTGACTCATGCTGAGCCAGATTTGTCGATGGCGTGGATACATGCAAAGCTACAAAGTGAGGCCCCCTAGATAGCTAAGAGGGGTTCATAACTCCAGCAACTATGGTTTATGACACGTGTAACTATAGTATTCATGGTGTTATAACCCAACTTACAACTAAGGGCCCCCACATTGTATGAGACATGCTTGGAAGCTGCCGACAGGTGAGTTGTTTATCGAACTTGGGGATGACTGTGGTGTACCTTCTAACAGCATAGTCTGTGCGGTAACTAAGGCGTGCCCAGTACAGAGGGACGGACATTCGATGCAATTGTACATCCCCAGTCTTTGAAATTGAATTGATAAATAGTGCCATTTCCAGTAGGAAAATGATCTGTTCAACGCATTGCTTTGGGGGCCGGTCTTCCTTGGGATTCAGCTCTAAGATATTTTTGGCTTCAACGGCCACCCCTAGAAGCGCGATCGCCGACACACACTGCTTGGTGTCAATGACGAGTTCAGCAACAAAAATGGCAGATTCATGGGATAGATAAAATGATATTAATAAGTATATATAAATATATATATATTATATATATACTGGTTGATGGTTTTACTGTTCCATCCTATTTGGGATGATGATCCCAACTGACGAAATCACTCATATGTTTCAGGGGCACAACCGGCTCAACCACCAGCCCAGTGGGTACTTCGAGCCCGGGGGTATCTGGAACCGCTGAGGAAGAACACAGCGACCGCTGGTGCATTCATGTCCGAGTCTCCTACGAGATTCTTGGCTTTGAATAGCAAAATGAGTTTTTAACGCCGTTTTGTGGCGTTGCCGTAAATGATCATTGAATGTATATAATTGACCCCTAATACTTGTCATTACCTCAATCGCTAGGTATACAGGTAATCTGACCTAAAGAATTGAATTTACAATGGACGCGCATCTTTAAATCAATCATAGAGGTTTTGTTTCTATCGGTAGAACGGTATATCATAATCATTGCCTTTTTTCCTCGGGAATTTCTTGAAATTTATAGTTTCGGACCATGCTGGTGGAATTTTGGCTCGAGATGTTCTAGAACCTGATGAAGGCGCACGTACGTAAACATCGTAGCTTTTGCTTGTATGCTTCAAGTCAACGTAGCTTTGTCGAGTGGAAAGCGGGAAAGCTTGTCCATCGCAGAGTCCTCCAAAGTTGGGGACTTGAAGCGTCTGGCCCAGACGTCTTTTGAACAAGGCTTCCTGACGCTTGTCACTGTAGAGGGGCATGTCTTGGCTGATCTGAACCAGTCCCTGCAAGCTGCAGGGCTGAAGGAGGGAGATTACCTGACAGCCGTTGTGCAACAAGCAAAGATGGCCACAACACGACGAGCTTTTGCCATGTGGTGCTGCGGAGGTGATAGGATGCTGACCTGTGGCAATCCTGATTATGGTGGTGACAGCTCCGAAGTCCAGGATCAGCTCAAGAGCGTGCAGGAGGTTCAGGCCACATATCGTGCATATGCTGCGACCATGGCAGATGGATCTGTGGTTACCTGGGGCGACCCAGATCTTGGTGGTGACAGCGCAAGGGTCCAAGATCAGCTGAGAAAAGTTCAGCAGGTTCAGGCCACAGATCGCGCATTTGCTGCGATCCTGGCAGATGGATCTGTGGTTACCTGGGGCGACCCAGATGCTGGCGGTGACAGCGCAAGGGTCCAAGATCAGCTGAGAAAAGTTCAGCAGGTTCAGGCCACAAATTTTGCATTTGCTGCGATCCTGGCAGATGGATCTGTGGTTACCTGGGGCGACCCAGATTATGGCGGTGACAGCACAACCGTCCAAGATCAGCTGAGAAAAGTTCAGCAGGTTCAGGCCACAAGTCTCGCATTTGCTGCGATCCTGGCAGATGGATCTGTGGTTACCTGGGGTGCCCCAGATGCTGGTGGTGACAGCACCACGGTCCAAGATCAGCTCAGGAATGCGCAGCAGATTCAGGCCACAGAGCGCGCATTTGCTGCGATCCTGGCAGATGGATCTGTGGTTACCTGGGGCGACCGACATTTTTGTGTTGACAGCGCAACGGTTCAAGATCAGCTGAGGAATGTGCAGCAGGTTCAGGCCACATATTTTGCATTTGCTGCCATCCTGGCAGACGGATCTGTGGTTACCTGGGGCGACCCAGATTTTGGTGGTGACAGCGCAACGGTCCAAGATCAGCTGAGGAATGTGCAGCAGATTCAGGCCACAGATCGCGCATTTGCTGCGATCCTGGCAGATGGATCTGTGGTTACCTGGGGCGACTCAGCTTTTGGTGGTGACAGCGCAGCGGTCCAAGATCAGCTGAGAAAAGTTCAGCAGGTTCAGGCTACACATTTTGCATTTGCTGCGATCCTGGCAGATGGATCTGTGGTTACCTGGGGCGACCCAGATGCTGGCGGTGACAGCGCAAGGGTCCAAGATCAGCTGAGAAAAGTTCAGCAGGTTCAGGCCACAAGTCTCGCATTTGCTGCGATCGTGGCAGATGGATCTGTGGTTACCTGGGGTGCCCCAGATGCTGGTGGTGACAGCTCTGCGGTCCAAGATCAACTTGCACATGTTTAGCCCATGCCACGGTACGGTGCTTGCAGGCTGATGCTGTACACTTTGGTACTGTTTTCTTCTTCGGTGGCTTGTTAGGATGCCAAGTGTGAAGAGCTGGCAATCTTGAAGATTTGACTTCGGCAAAAAACATGGTTTGAAGCAGTTGAACATTCCCTGCGGGTCTGAATATGGGGCATAACATTTTGCATACCCCCGCTAATTTTATAGGGACACAACTCCGGGGCCAACTACGGCACTGACTTATCCCCTGGATCGATCTGGCCGGGCTCTCCATGAGGATCCAGCAACGGTAGCCATCTGTAGCCACTTAGCAGTTGCTTATGACTACGACAGGATGATCTTCCAAGGCTAAGTTAAATGTGGCCCCAATGACCAATGGCTTGGCCAAAGATCGCCCCATCTTTTGGAAGGCGAAATTCTGGCCGGATGAAGTTCTATCGTGTTAGTGGTTTGTCGTTTCATATGTTTCCGAAAAGTGTGGAAGAGTGTCATAAGTGTGTTTTCATCGTTTTGAGATGCTTTGACCCCTCTCTTGTTATATATCCCACATGCTTCATGTATGGAATGTTTACTGTACCTACATTTACCCCAAAAATCAATGAGTTTTGTAGGTACATATTCCAGCACCATGGAGCATCTGGGTATGGATCGTGTTTTCACAGTTTGTTCAGGAAGTACACTACTGCATGGCGGCGGAAGTTCATCCAAGCCATTCAGGACACGGCGGGAAAAACCTATGGTGCTTGTGTTGGTGATACATCAAAAACCGATAAACAGTTTTTCTTTAAAAAAAGTGAAAAGTGAAATCCTACAATAGTGGAGAATGATTTATCATGATTTATCTGTTTTTTTTTTGTGGAGGCAATTGTGATGCATATGATTCGGAACTCATGACTTGTACCCACTGGGTATTTGTTTAAAACATGGACCTGAATATGCCGAGCACGTCCGTGGCACCTTGTGATTGGAAGTTGGATTGTCAATCCGATTTTCAGAGCCCAGAACAACCCAGAACAACAAAGGTGGGCGCCATGGCACGGGTGCCGGGCTGAAAAACATCTGGGTGTTCGGGAGGATCAGTTGTGTGGGCATAGCACTTGTGTATCTTGGCTTGAGTCAAAACCACATGTTTTTGGTTTCCATTTTACTATCTGGTAAGATCTCATGTTTCTGAGGAGTTGTGTTTTGTTTTCGGCGAATTTTTCGGGTGAACGAAGATCCAAAGGAACTAATGACAAAGTTTGGCCTGGCTGCCTTCAAGAAACTCATTGGCAAACCCTGGTTGAATCATAGCAACCTTATTCAGTCGAAATTTGGATTATATGTTGAATATGTTGTACCCGTTTTGGGGCATGGTCATCATGGTCATGCCATGTCATGCCATTTCATGCCCTTGAAAACAAGGCCACCAAGCGCAGGATTACCATATTATTGCGCGCCGCGGAGGGGTCTCCACGTCAATTGGCCCGGACGCAGATGGTCAGAACCGAATTGGCTAAAACAAGGCGAAAGGCCGGCGAAGCAGACATCACCAGACAGGTGGAGAAGATTACCTCCACCTAACTTCCGACAAGGTCCGCTAAACGCGGGAACATTAACTTTGACAACAGATTGTGCCATCTGTTCAGACAGTGTATGTCATGTGCAGGATCAATACAGTGTGCTAGGGTTGTTCACTAGACACTGGACCAACAAAATCAAAACAGAAACCGATCACCTGCAAATCCGTCTCTGCAAGCACCTGACACTTTGTGCATGCCCGGCACATAGAAAAATGGCAGCCGTTGGATTCAAACCGATCAAACTTTTGGCAAGAAGCAGACAGTGGGTGGGCCATTGAGTCACCGCGCAACGTTGCATCTTTGCTTTATGCCCTGAGCCACACCAGAAGTCACAAGCACATCTTTACTCCTTGTTCTCGTTTGGGATTGGAAAGTTTGCCCGGAGCCAAGCCATCTGTAGCACGATCTCCAAAGCAGCCTGCCGCATCCCGAAATGTTAGTTTCAAAGCCCCTTCGCCTTTTGCCACTGAAGGTTGCTAAGAGTCCACAACGAACAACAAGCAAGTGATGCAAGCCAACAGGAAAACAACTCCAGGACTGCAAGTGCCAATTTGTAAAGATGTGAGCTTCCAAACTCAGCAAGGACTGGCAGTTTGCCGCTGGTAGCGGAAGCAAGCCGGCACCGAACAGAGTGAATAGCAAAAAGTGCAGCGGGTCAATCAAACTGTGTCTCATCCTAGAAAATTCGTCCCATGTCAGCTGGATCTCCGCCCGAAATCCATCCACACCAGGCATCATCGCTAGTGGAAACAACTCCTTGAGATTGCCACGGGGGCATCTGCCAATCATCCCAATCCAACCGCAAATCCCACCACTGAGGCGGGAAGCCACACGGGCACGGGTAGAATCAGAAATAGTAAGACCAGGAGGTCCACAAAGAAGATTGTCCATGGCGTTGCGACAAGCTCCCGAGGTTCCGCTGACACAGCCGCACTACTGTTAAGACTCGGGCCCACGGCTCGCAGGATTACCATAACAATCATAACAAAATTCAAAATCTAGGGATATCCCATGTAACTTGACCATGGGTGCCCCTCTTGTTGCCAAGCCCACCCGGCGTGCCCAAAAACCCGCCGTGGACTTAGCGATTTTTGACCATCCCTGCGTTGGGAACGTCGTTCCGGCAAGCAACTCACTCAAAGAGTGCCTGAAGAGGCTCCATCGGAGCTAGCCTGGTTGGTGGTTTCAAACAATGCTTTTATTTTCCATTTCATATATGGGATGTCATCCTTCCCATTGACGAACTCCATCATTTTTCAGAGGGGTTAAAGTGGCTCAACACCACCAAGCAGTAGCTGTTTGTATTCCACAATAGTTCCTTCCAAATTCATAGATTTCCATTGATTGTGGGGAGGATGCGACCTATGACATCGTCTTCCAGCCTTGGCTCTCAGCCACTTGGCTGTTTTGCAAGAAACATGGGCTTAACTCATGTGAAATCCCATAAAAAACACAGGGGTATAGCCAAACATCAGTAAGGATATTTATATATATATATTTATAATCTATAGTTGATGATATTATTGGGATATTTGGAGAAACGAACTGGATGGTTTGTTTAGTATAGTTACCACTTCCTGTACATGGAGATATACCATTCTCACCACCTTTTTTTTGTTGTTAGTATCTAAGATTTGCAATGCGAAGGTCGAAGAACAAATCTGTGTTGCATCATCATTCAAGACGAACTGGGCCAGTTCTCGCCTCTGAAGAATGTAATCCAAAACGCTACTAATGTCGACAATTACCCTCTGGTAAACTAACATGGTTATGGAAAATCACATTTTTTAATAGGTAAATCAACTATAAAGGTGCCATGTTCAATCACTATGTTAAATTACCAGAGGGTATGAAAGATTATTTTTGTCTTTAAAACCACTAGCGATCATTCAAGAGCTATGTCGCATTTTTGGCAGATGAGATCTTGCCAAGCAATGAAGAGCTATGTCACATGAAAGCAACATGCGTTTTGGCAATTGCAACAGGTGACCAAATCAGTAAAGAAAAATCCATGTCTCCTACATCTCCAGGACTTGAAACATAAAGACACGTTTGCAGCGCTATAAATCAAGAACAAGAAACATGTATAATATACATGAAATGGATCATGAATATTTATTCCAATAGAAGTGGCTCCGGTGGATCACTTCAGATGGTTTTTCAATTTTGATCATAGTGGTATTGATTATTATATAAATTTACATAATATTCGTCAATTTATTTTACTGATTCTACTTCACCAGTTATTTATAGTATGAAGATGTATTAAGTTGATTCTTCTACTTCACCACTTGGTATTGATGGCAGTGATTTACAATGTTTGAGACAACTTGGTCCGTGGAATCCAAGTTTCCGCTCAGGCCCATCTTTGGCTACACGCTCGCACTGCCAATTTTGGTACTTAAATGATGTTGACGACATCCAACCTTCGTTGTTGTTTACGCATTTGATTTCCAATTTTGGTGATGATGTTCCCCCCATGATCGCAATTCAACCTCGTTAATTCCCATTTTGTTTGCAGTATCCCCAGCTTTTCAAGTTCAATCTGTTTTTTGTATCTTTTCGTTGCTGGCTACATCCCCACAAATATGCGTGGTTCAATCTACAATCGATCTCTGGCTGTCCCTGCAGCACCTGATCACCCAGGTCCATAAGGCTTTCCCAGACGCAAATCAGTGACGCGCTCGCTTGCCGCAAAGAAAACTGCTGCAGATCCAACATTTGCTCCTGATAGTTGGGGAGGTTGCATTCTTGGTTGGTGGTTCAACCTATGCTTTAATGTTTTGTTTTCCACCTTATTTGGTGTGACATTTTCAGTTGACACTGACACATATTACATACTGATTAATATAGACTATATATTCTTGCGTTTAGGTATGTTGCAATGTAGGTACGGAATCGTCATTACTTTTCAGGGAATGCATTTTCAGTCCCTGCTTGGCAGTAACAAGAGTCATATTTCCACAGCAAGGAAGGGTTTTCCTGCATTTACGTCACTCACTTGTTGTGGGAAAAATCAAGGCGTCTAAAAATCAGTGTGAGGTGAAGGCCTCCACCCAATCCCAGTGCAACGTGGCATGCCAGGCCTATTATCAAAAAGAACAAAAATAATCCCTATGGATCCAAGTACCTTCTTAGGAAGTGTTTGGGGTATGATTTGGAGGGTTAAGTACCTTCTCAGACAGTGTTTGGATCCATAGGGAATATTACTACGTTCCATTCCGATTTTTCTTCGATTTTCGCTCCAAAACTCCACCAGAAACTGAGGCCGTACCCTGGCACCAATCGAAAGAGGGTGGCGTTTCCTTTCAAGAGGAGAAGGGGTGGAGATGGAGGGTTCATATACATCCAACCGTTTATGGGCATATGGGGGTTCCATAAATGGTGGTACCCCAAAATGGATAGTTTATATTGGAAAGTCCCAATCTAAAATGGATGATTTGGAGGTACTTCACTATTTTGGGACACCTCCATGTATTTTTCTATGCTAGCGTCATTTCGGAAAACTCAGGAATCGTCCAAGTTCTGCGTCATTCTGAGCAAACTGAGCTGCTGTGATGCACAATCTTTTCCAACACATCAGGGAGGAATCAACAACTATAAATATCTATAAATAACATTAAATAACATTGGATCATGAACCAACTGAGGATTGATTGGTTTCAACTATGCCAACTAGTTTTGCATCCTGGAATATGTTTCTTCCAACTTTGCCCATTTTTCAGGGATGTGCAGCTTGGGATCAGCTACAGTTTGCGAACTGGAACATCACCACCAATAGCAAACCGGAACATATCTTACCATATCTAATTTAGCATACAGTAGCTATGTAAAAGCATTATGTCCAAAATCTTGCACATCATCGAACTATATGAATGGTAAACAAACATAGCTATTGAAAATGGCCATTTATAGTGAGGTTTCCCATTAAACATTTTTATTTTCCATAGTTATGTTAGTTTACCAGAGGGTATATGAATGGTCATAAATGGTCCATTTTCCAGTTCGCAAAGTGTAAGAAATTACCAGAGGCCGTTAGAGGCGGTCCAATTGGCTCGACCACCATGTGGGACTTCTACTGGTTTTCGAAAGATCCATGCGAAACGCTGTTTCTGTGTTGAATATTGTGACCATCAATCACCCAACAGTATTTGTAGGTGGAGTTCTGGAGGTTTCCTGAAATGGGAATAAGCGGATAACCCCAAATCATCCATGTTACTAGGATTTTCCATGAAATAAACCATCCAGCTATTGGGTTCCCAAGATTGTAGGAAACCAACATATTACCCCCAGTTTCAATCCAGCATTCATCGGTGAATACGCCACAGCCACAAGTCTAAACGGGGAAAACTATCTCTACAAGAGTGATATTGGTGTCCTGATTGGAACATTTCAATATCCCACTTCCAGAATTGGCGTCATGCAGGAAAACTCCAGCAAGTTGCATACATTCATTTGGCGGTTTTACCAGTGGTTTCCGGCCAAGATGTTCCCCTAGGCCACCAACCCAGGAATCCCCAGCACTTCTCCGGGCAGGACATGAACTTTGATCGACCGCGCAACAGCATGCAGATCAAGGCCGGTCCCGGGTCATCAAGTGAAGTATTTCCGGTAACCTCCAGTCAACTACTGTAACAGTTTGCTATGGAAATGGATGAAAATGGACCATTTAGTTCGATGATCTACCTATTCAAAATGTTGATTTTCCATAGCTTTTTGTATGTTTACTAGAGGGTTAGCATTAGTAAGCTGCAAAAACATGCAGGATTTCATCAAATGTTCATCTCTTCTTTGGTTCCATAGATACACACCATGAATCCTGATGTAGTTGTCCAACTTACCTCTCCAATTATCCAATTGTAGTGTTTCACTAAGCCAGCAATGGATATTTCAGCAACAAACACGAGGAGATTTCAGCAATAGATTTCCCATGGTTATCCCACAGTATTTCATTTTCATTCGTAAGACTGGATGAAGATGTTCAATTCATCCAATAGTAACTTATAGTAGTCTTGTGATTTACTTAAATTTATCCAATCCTATGTTATTTTTATCCAACTTCTGATATGAATTATCCTGTTGATAGTGTTTCATTGATCATGTTCAGTTTCTGCTGAGCACGGCTTTTGCGGTCAACGACCCCATTATGCTGGCTGGTGGGCTGGTGGTTACGCTCAATTGCTAACCATCTCTCCATGTCGGTTCTAACCTCATCACCTGACTTGCTATGAGTGGCTATGGGTGGCTATGGACTATCAACCCTCCTGTCTTGGATGGTACCACCTTTGTCAATGTGTGTTGCATTGGGAAGCCCAACTAATTCAGCATCATCAGCCAAACATCATCATCATTTGGGGGTTTCCATAAATGGGGGTAACCCAATAGCTGGATGGTTTATTTCATGGAAAATCCCACTAAAATTGATGATTTGGGGGTACCCCGATTTCAGGAAACCACCATTTATTTGATTTCTTCGGTGTCCCCATTTCTATTTTTTGTGGAACTTATTCCTTGATGACTCTGTTTAATGCCATCTGCATAGATCGAGATGAAGCAGCCCAAAGAGTGGGGCTATTATGGTGCCTTGGTTTGAGGAGATACCCTTGGGAAAACCATGGGAAATGGTGGGAAAACTATGGGACAACCATGGGAAAATGATGATTTATATTGAACATGGCCCATTTAGTTCGTTGATTTACCCATTAAAGATGGTGATTTTCCATAGTTTTTTGTATGCTTACCAGAGGGTAGATTCAAATGGAAATTTCAACGGATTCTGGGAACTTGAGGGACTTGATGGGGATTGTCTAGGGATTGCATGGGTTTTGTTGGGTGAATGAATATATATATATATATATATTATATAATGGGGTTATATGGATGCAATGATTTTAACGTTTTTTCCTTTTAAATGTGTATTTCATATCAACATTCATGGATAATGGGTGTGTAAAGAAAGCACTGCAACGGGTAGTCCCCTATCAAAAGAGGCTTTTATGGGACAATTGTAAGTGTCTTTTCCCAGAGGGTAACCATCAACAGATGGAAACCAATCCGAATACATCCAAATACAACATAACTATTCTGAACTGATTGGTGTCTAGTTTAACTTGTTGTTGATGTTCAACTTTGTTGCTGTACATTATATTGGGGACTACGATCCCAAGTGATGAACATTGTTTTCTCTTCAACATGTTTCACGTGTTCCAACCTTGCACCCTTTGTTGGGGGCTTGGTATCATCATCAATATTAAGGATGCCATGGTATACGTGGCAATACCCCACAGTGGCAATGTTTCAACATGTTTTTTTTTGGAATACCAATGGATATCATATGTTCATACCTGGTTGGTGGTTTGGAACATTAATTTTATGACTTTCCATATTTTGGGAATGTCATAATCCCAACTGACTTTCATATTTTTTCAGAGGGGTAGATATACCACTAACCAGTCATACATGTTCGGACATATTCCAATTTTGAACAAACACTCTCATTTCTTTCCAGCACTGGCTGCTTCTCACGTGATATGCATCTGAGGTATCAACCAAGCGAGTTTGGAACTCGCATGAACTGACCTGCACTTGTGCGTGCGTCGTTGAGCGTGGAAAACCGACCTCTACGGAGAGTCGCCGATTTGGGATGATGATCAGCCTTGATTATCCAATTGATTACACGCATCCTAAAACCTACCCTCTGGTAAACTAACATAGCTACTGAAAATGACCATTTATAGTGGATTTTTCCATTGAAAATGGTGATTTTCCATAGTTATGTTAGTTTACCAGAGGGTAATATTCATATGGGGGTTTCCATTTTTCCATAAATGAGGGTACCCCCAAGCTCGCTGGATGGTAAATCCCACTTAAATGGATGAGAACTGGGGGTACCCCTATTTTAGGAAACCTCCATATATTTGTTTGTGAATTATCCAGTATCAAAACCATGGAACCAATCCATCTGAGCAGCGAGAAATACACTCCTGCTAGTTGCGAGTTTTCCTTTTTTCTGGGGGTTACACGGTTGCACGGTTACCGAATCTGTCCAACATATCGGAATCACCATCCATGAATTGGATTACATAAAAAACTGCGCGATTACCGATTGAAGAAATATAAACCCACAACTTTAAGGATAGGTTTTCCATTCATCATTCATCCCCAATGTCAATCCTGGATGAATAACCCCCTGGGCTGTTTAATTGGGAGGGTAACATTGAAGTATCAGATGACTACTGGAGGAGAACCCCCCTAATTTTTTAAACCATGGTTTATTAATCCGGGGTTGACATTAATCCCCAACTTACCATTCAACTATCATTCCATCAGGTTTTTGGACGACTGGTAGACATATGGGGCTCAAGCCGGAAAGCCCCATATGTCTATAGAATTGGATAGTTCATGGGGGTTATCACACTTATAGAATTTACAAACCTACCAGGTAGTTCATCCATGAATGATAAATCTATAGATATCCATGTATATCTATATAATTTATAAACTGACTCATTCCGTGAATTTACAATCCACGCTTTTGTTCCAGGTGTTTAGCTGGGAACATCCGCAGCAAATTTTGGGGCTCCAGCCAGCGTTGAATTTTTGGCCATGGCGCTTGTGGGAGAACCCAGAGATTTGACGTGATGTGTTCGGGATAAACCATCAAAATAGTGTTGTTTTAAAGATGCATATGTCAAACAACTTAAATTGGTTTCATACACCGTCATCTAAAATGTGTTGTTTTTTTTGTCTTTAAAGATGGACTTAAACCTGAAATAGGTTTTTCATTCAAAGAACCATGTTCTCAACCAAGAAAAAGATCAGTCTACCATCAAGAACTGGTATACCTGGCTGGGATTTTCTATCCAGCTTGAGCAAAACCATGGTCACAAGTGGAATGGGGAAGGGGAGTATCCCAGCTGTCAGGGCGCAAAAAGGCTTTTAAAAACCATTGAACTATCCCATGACATATCTCAGGCAGTGGGTTCTTATATATATATATATATCTATCTATCTATCCAAAGTTCCTATACATTTAAAAACTGCAAATGCATCACATATCCAAAGGTCATAGCAGTTCTGATCTTTTGGGCCCTTCGCGTGATCTTTTCATGGGTTTAATCGAAAGTATGTGGCACATTCGCAAGCAGCAAACACACAGTTTTGGGGGCATCATTGAGTACAAGCAGCTTTTTCATGTCACGTCACAAATATTTATACCAATTTATACCATAGCATTTCACAACTGTTGTCTTTTAGACAGAGATGCATAGATGGATGCTGTCTGAAAATCGGGTGTTTTTTGCATTTTTTGCATTGGATTCGCCATTTTGGGGTCGAGATGCTGCATGATGTTGGTGACCGGTGGTGCTTTTTTCAAGGTCCTGTCAAACTGTATGGCGTGATGCTTCTGCTTGTTAGCTATAGCTAAAGGTTGCTTGTTTTCCAGGATAATGACATCGATGGATCATGTTTATAGCCATGTATAGGAGAGATGCAACAAGAACAAACCTGAAAAGCGTTCAGCCCTGGTACAAAGACGATCAAAGGTGTATGTAGCAAAATGGGATACACTAGATACACGTAAACAATGTAAAGGGTCGACCCAAATACTTGAGTTATCTCATCGTATCTCAGAGACTAAAAGTGTTTCGCATGGACAGCACGAAGCCAACAAAAATAACATGGATACACTCGGAATGAAGTTTGGCTCAAATACTTTATGTTGAACAACATTTTTTGGATTGACAACTTGTTTTGTTCGATGATTCAAGTCAATGTCACTTTGCCCAGTGGCCGCGCTGAACACTTTTCCCTTGAAGCGTCCTCCAAAGTCGGGGACTTGAGGAGTTTGGCCAAGCAGTCTTTCAACCAGGGATTCCTCCGGCTGGTCACCGAAAATGGCCATGTCTTGACTGATCCTAAGGAGTCCCTACAGGCTGCAGGGATTAAAGATGGAGACAACTTGACAGCCATCGTCCTGGAAGTTTCAGTGATGGCCTCTGCCAGAGCCTTTGCGATCTGGTGCAATGGCGGTGGAAAGCTGGTGACCTGGGGTGATCCCGACTGTGGTGGTGATAGCTCCGCAGTTCAAGATCAGTTGCTGAAGATTCAACAACTTCAGGCCTCGGACCGCGCCTTTGCTGCCGTTCTGGCAGATGGTTCAGTGGTGACCTGGGGCAACTCGGAGTTCGGTGGTGATTCCTCCAATGTGAATCTGAAAAATGTGCGGGACATTCAAGCGACAGGAGGCGCATTTGCCGCAATCTTGACAGATGGATCAGTAGTGACCTGGGGTGATCCCGATGTGGGCGGCGACAGTTCACAGGTCCAAGGCAACTTGCGGAATGTGCGGCTGGTTCAGGGATCCCGTGCAGCGTTTGCTGCGATCTTGAGTGATGGATCGGTGGTGTCATGGGGCCCTCCATTTTTCGGTGGAGACAGCTCTGAAGTGAAAGATGAGCTGAAGAATGTGCAGCGAATGCAGGGCTCAATGGCCTTTGCCGCCATCCTTGGAGACGGCTCGGTTGTGACATGGGGCTATCCAGCCTTCGGGGGGGATAGTTCCTGTGTTCAGGGTCAGTTGACAAATGTCCAAGAGATATCAACCACAAATAGTGCCTTTGCTGCCCTCCTGGCAGATGGATCTGTAGTTACTTGGGGCGATCGAGATTGTGGCGGAGATAGCTCTCAAGTCCAGCATCAGCTGCAGGAAGTGCAGCAAATTAAGGCCTCAGGCGGTTCATTCGCTGCTGTCCTGGAAGGTGGTTCTGTTGTCACTTGGGGTTCCCGCGATTCCGGTGGTGACAGTTCACACGTCCGAGATCAGCTAGTGAAGGTTCAGCAGGGGCATGCCACGGAAGGTGCATTCGCTGCACTGAGAGCAGATGGATTCATAGTGACTTGGGGCAATCCGGAACCTTGGAGTGGCCGAGTCAGTGATTTTCTACACTTTTGGGGCCCCGCAGTCATGTGAACGTCGGGTTATAAACATTACCAACCCCATGAATACTATCGCTACAAGATGTTTTAAGATGTTATAAGTTATAGAAGTTTATATAAGTATCATATTCCACGGTGAAATTGGAGTTATTTAGCCACCAACTTAGCTATATTAATCGTCAACGGAGGGCCCACTTGGTAGATAAGCAGGGGCCGCATTGATTCCGTGTGACCATGGCAAAAATAGGGAATCCAATGGGAAAATCGTTGTGTGATACCCTGTCAACTATCATAGCTAAGAACAGTTCCCCCAAGGATTAAGGTATAATCATGGTAAATCATCTAGAAAAACGAACCATTTTCATCTAGTTTTCATCCATTTTCTTCGCAAATTCGAACAAAGTTCACCGGAAGCTTCGTTTCCGCAACGGGCAACGGGTCCCCTTGGGTTTCTGAATCCGACTTCAGGACCGCGGTGGCGATAGTTCTCAGGTCCAACATCAGCTCATCGACGTGCGTCTCGTGCACGCCTCGCATCGGGCCTTTGTTGCAATCCTGCGGAATGGATCGGTGGTCACCTGGGGTCATGCGGCCTATGGTGGAGACAGCTCTGCAGTTCAAGAACAATTGGAATATCTATAGCTACAGATGCTACAGATGCTACAGATGCTACAGATGCTACAGATGCTACAGGAAGGGGCCTGCATGGGTGCCCAAACGATAGTTTTCTGTTGGTTTAGAAGTACAATATCGGTTGGATTCCTTTGGATTCCAATTAATGGTTGATAGAAATTTCTGGTGACATTGACATAAACCAACAGAAACCAACAGAAACCAACAGAAACCAACCAACATCTTTGGGGGGGCCCTTCCTGTAGTGCTGGACACCATTTAAGGGTGTTGCGGTAGATCCTTGAGCCGTGGCCTGGGATTCAGAACCTGTCTACCATCCGGTCAACTGACATACCTGGAAAATCCACGAGAATCCACCAATTATAGATGGTTGACCTATTAAAACCGGAGATTTTCGGTAGCAAAACTATTCGTTTACATCACTGGAGTATGCCACTTGTTGCATCTTGGGGCGTGAAGAAAAAATGTACCAGTTCTCCACCTGGGACAACTATCACAAAGTCGTCGAACATATTTTTTACTGGCTTGTATTAAAAAAAATACATTTTGCAAGAAGCCGTCCTGCGCCAGATTTGTAATGTAAAGAATGTTGCTCAGGTGTTTGACATTCATTATACGAAACATATCTCATGTGTGTCCTGAATTATCGCAACTCGTAGTCATGATTCCAGTGTTGATGACTACACTGAGCTGAAACCATGTTGTTTTTCCATGTTTTCCTGAGCATGAAAAGCTCTGGATGATTCCAGGACACGGGGTATGCCTCAGAAATGCAGCTTTCGATGAACAGAAAATTCATCGCAGTCGGGATCTCTTCACAGCGACAAAAAGGATGTTTCCCGCGTTGGGCTATGGTGGCTAAACTTTGATGAATGGTTCCTGAATGCAGGAAAATGAGTTTGAATAATTGTTTTTGGAATTTATGAAAAAATAATAATTACTATTAATTTAATATATTTTATATGATATTGAGTTGATATGTATACGCGTAAATATACATACTCTAACTTGCTTTGCTAAAACTTTCGGAGATGAGCCATGAACGCCTAGACCTTCGAACACTTCCTTACAACGATATCCCATGACTTCCCCATTGTGCAGGGTTCAGCATCACTTTTCCTCGGTGATTGGACCGTGGTTTTCAGATGTCAAAAGCTTCCCGCTCTCTCGGTAGGTCAACTGGTATTCTTAAGCCCTTGGTTGCGAACATATTTGGAAGATATTCCTGATATTTGTGGATATATCCTGATGATTGCTAAACCATGTTTGAAAGAAAGTCACCCTCTGATGCTTGGCATGATGACTTTCCTTCAATCCTAACTTGTCTCATTTTTCATGTCCATCTCCAATGGATTGCAACTCTCATACTATGATAGATTTGATCATCTCATCATACCAAACTCTGCAAGTTGCAGGGTATGAAGCTCCACCCGTTTTTCATGCTTGGTTTTTTTGGGAGTCGCCCCAACTTCAAGGCTCGGCACAGATCCCCATATTTTCAGCCCCACAGCTGTAATTTGATCTAGTTTTCTTTGCTGGGGGCACTTTAGACATATTTCAATATTTCATTATAACTCGTATAATATTTATAACTCGTATAATATCATACAACCCTTGGTCATTTCAGACATACTCTCTACTATGGAAGCCGTGGCCCAAACATGGTTCGATGATTTTACCTCCAAAAGAACGTGGATTTTCTATGGCTATGTATTATAGTCTTATATTTTTTTGTGAGGTTGATTTGGTTTTAACTCCCGAACCTCCATGAGTGAACTCCATAAATCAACCAAATTCAATGATAATTTAACATTCCATTCATCAACAGTATTTAACATTCCATTCATCAACAGTATAGTAAATCTTGGTAAATCATTTTGAGGTAAATCATCTGGGTAGATGGTAAATTACCAAGACCTCACTACGACCGCGCTGGAATGATAGTTAGTAAGGGGAATTGTCCCAATGTAGGTTTTACTTCAGCTCCGTGAATTTTAAATTATTGTAATTAACCATCAATGATCCATAAATGATCCATTTCCAATAATTTCCATAAATGATCATGAATCATGGTAACAGACTCAATTTCCATCAATGATCCATACCCTCTGGTAAACAAACATAGCTATTGAACATGGTTGATATATAGTGAATTTACACATTAACAGCATGGTGATTTTCCATAGTTCTGTTTTACCAGAGGCTAAATCACGATAAATCCCATTAAATCCCATTAAATCCCATTAAATCCCATTAGATCCCATTAGATCCCATTAGATCCCATTAAACCACCAGTAAATCACCATAACAAAGCACTCAAAAAATCCCCGCGACCTTCGGACATCGGTCGAGACTGTCTCGTCGACGGTTTCCCGAGGCGGGGCCAGTCGCCGTGGCGTCGACAGTCGCCCAGGCGCCGGAAGTTGGCAAAATGTTGGATTTTTCTGCGGGAGTACCCTCTGGTAATTTAACGTAGCTATTGAAAATGGCCATTAATAGTGGATTTTCCCATTAAAAATTGTGATTTTCTATAGCTATGTTAAATTACCAGAGGGTATATGGCCTCTGGTGATTTTTCACGTAGCTATTAATAAATATTGGAAATGGCCCATGAAAATAGATGATTTATGATTATTTACCTAGTAAAGATATTGATTTTCAATGGCTATGTTAAATAACCAAAGGGTAATATATATATATATATCAAATACTATAACATAACATAATATAACATATGTGATTGTATATGATGAATGAGTCCCAACAAAAATATAATTATGACATTTCCTTATATAGTCAATGATGATAAGATTCAATCATGCTCGTTATATAAATATATGAGTCATTAGCCCTGATGTAGCCAGCAAAGAGCATCAAAGATGTACCCAGAGTAGCTAGATGCTACAGGATGGTTGCCTCATGGTTTTTCCATCCCAGGATGATTCGCTCAGCAACCAATATGACTTGGAGGATGGGTTGAGACATGTTGAAACCACAAAACAGTAGCTGTAGTGGTAGTAGATGGCGATGAGTTTTATTCAGCGCGTAGCATTACGTTTTTCTCTTGGAAAGGTGGTGGAAAGTTGGTGGAAAGGTGGTGGAAAGGTGGTGGAAAGGTGGTGGAAAGGTGGTGCAGGAATTCGCTACCCATTCTCCCTTTGTTTCACGGTTCAATCTGTTTGGTGAGCAAGATATCAGGGGTTCAAAAAGATGCGAAAGAGTTGGATTGCAGGATGTGAATTGGGGGATGTGTCCCCCACCATTTCCAGGTTTCCAACTTGTCTATCTATGACTGGGGGTTGCTATATCTCAAGGGTTGACTACAAATTTTATGTAGCAGTGGTCGAAGCCGTGCTACCTGCAATCAATCATAGGTGCCCTTCATCAAGAGAAAGATGCATTGGATGTGCTGTTCCCATGGCACGTCTTGCTTATATCTTCCCGTACGGAATAAACAAAAATGTTGATATATATATATATATATATATATACACATGTTGGGTTAAAACAAATGTTGATATATGTTGGGTATTTCAGCACTCTGTCTCGTATTATTTTCTCAACTTGAACTGTTTCTCATTTTTTTTGTCCTCTCCTCTTGGACGATTCTGATTGGGTCACTATACTCTTGGATTTTTGGGGTTCCATCCGCTATGAAAATGGGCTACCCCCAATATCCCCTGATCAATATGAATGGCTTATCATCATTTCCCGCCATGATTTCAAATATGTTAAATTATATAATGATGTGAAATGTTTTTTTTTGGGGACTATATCACCCCAATTTCCGACAAACCCAATTTTCAGCGGCGATTTTGAACTTGACAAACTACCCATCCCATTTTCAGCGGCGATTTTAGAGCTGATAAGCTACCCATCCCAGCCCTGCTCCGGGCTCGTGCCAGGCGCAGAGAAGCGCCGCGACAACGTCGGTGTCCTTCGTCCGAAGTCCGGACGAGGTGTCATGCGGGACGTGCTGGGGATGTTTGACGAGTTTTGGGATAAGGTCAAGTGGAGATATGCAACAAATTTGGGGGTGCAGTTCCACTAACAAGTGGTTATATCACCATAGTTGCAGGGGTTTATATCCCAACTTTTGGAGGTCTTTACAATAGTAAGACCCACTAATAACCCCAACTGCACTCCAAGAAGATAAACATGTGTTTTGAATTCCACAGAAATTCAGATTAATTAAGGTTGTATTAAAGCATTATTAACGCATAATAATGTGATTTGTTCAATAGGGACACCACGTAATATGAATGGGGATTTCGAACTAATCACGAAATGTATGGCCATATAACCAACAACAGAGGGGTTAGTAACATGATTAACATGTAATGCACGAATACATATGAATTAATTGGATTTTCAAATAATTATTGGGTGGTTATGGCATGTTATAGCTAGACACATCCAGACACCAAATGTAGATATAGATGCAATCCCACCTCCCAAAGTGGGGAAACCTTGGAGGGGTAGCTCAATGCTTGAGTCTTTTGCCGCACATGATAAATTACCAGGTAAAATAACCAGTCTTTTGCACGGTACCTCAACCATAGATGAAATGAGGATGGGGATATAAGCAGCCAGATGGGTCACAAGGAATCCTACTTTTGTTATTGGGATGGTCGCAATACTGAGGATACACCTATGGCAGATCAGGCGATTCAAATGCTTTGATGCTTACCTGTCAGAAGTTTCGCAAGTTGGCAGGGCAGGGAACCTCGAAGTCGCAGTTCGGCCACCATGGACACACCAATCACGGGGGTCCACCGGACGTTGCGAAGCATTGGTGGCGTCACCTCATTATCAATCGCGTTTTTGAGCCATGGCCGGTAAACCTAAAGGAATCTAAAGGAGGTCGATCTTGGGCGGAGCAAAGGCTGAGTGAGTCCTCTGGAGGGCCACACCAAGAAGGGTCCCTGAACAGTTCCTCGAACCAGAAAAGATTTTCAGACTAAGGTTTTCTTGGATTTGTTTTGTTCAGGCGCCAAAGACTCCTTGACAATTTGACATCTCCTCATTTGTACGTCACATCTGATTATATCTGATTAAAAAGCCGTTGCTGCCATTCAACTACTGTAATATGGTTTTGCAGCAGCTTTGAAGACTCAAGGGCACCTCCAAAAAGCGCCATGGGTAGGTTGCCATAGGTGTGAATCCACACAATTCAGCAACCCCCCATAGCCACTTGTTTGTTCCGTGTCTATCAAGAAATGAAACATGAATTTAGCATTGCATTATCATGTTGAAAATTCACCTCACATTTGGTTCAATATCTTGCTAAATCAAGTCAAATATCCCAATTGCCTTTGATGAACAATCCCACACATATATCTATATATATAAATATATGTTCGTAGATACTAATTTTCAATACAATATCCATCATGGGATTGATGTTTTGAAGCTATGAATATGACATTAGGAGATTTCTAAATGATGAACTATCATTTTTAGCTGCGAAACTCTTAGTAGCTCCTTAGTTCCCCATTTTTTGCTGGGAATATGGATGCCCCTAGCCCTTCTAAAATCTGGATAGTAAAGATCTAGGTTTTTGTATGTTTCTGTTGACACAGGATGGTGCCCCGCACTTATAAGTTGGTGTCTAAACCCCATTAACTATAGTTATATCTACCATAAACCATAGTTAAGCCACTTATATCATGACCCATGCCTTAAGAAATTATTCCAGGGTATCAACTAGGTTATGGAATAATTTCTTTTGGAATAATTTTCAAGGAATAATTTTTGAGGGGGGTAGGTATACGATTATGCATGTTGGAATTTGAAAGTCATGATCCAGCCCGTCAAGATACCCCGGAATAATTAGGTTTTGGAATAATTTTTGGTAACTTAAAACATCTTGAAGCAGCCTATACTTCCTACATTTGGCCTGGCCTTTCCAAAAGCCATTCCTAGCTTGGCGGTGTTTGCCTGAAAACTTTTTGCTGGAAATGCCAATTGCAGTTATTTAAGGCATCATGCAGTTTGGGCAATTGCTGCCAACCTTTTTTTGCAGCATACTTGCACGCACAACTAGTGTCGACCGGACCACCTTTCTCTCACGGTACTTTCTCTCGAGAGCTCTTTGGGTGGCAATGAATGGGGAATGTTAGGAAAATACCTAGGAAAAGGCCAGGTTGAGTGCCAGGTTGAGTGCCATTGTGTGGGCTTTCCCCAGGGGGGAAATTATTCTAGGGGTATTGGAGATGCCTGGTACCCCTCAAAAACGAAAGCGGACAGCTAATCACCAAATTAGGCCAGAAATTGGCAAGAATTGCCAAAAAAAACAAATGAAACCCCACACATTTCCCACCCATTCCCACTATGGCCAACGGGAGTTTTTTGGAAGGAAATGAAGGGAATATGGAAGAAATAGGGGCGCGGACGCAAAGTTGGGAAAACCTCTAGAAGAGAGCCAAGTTGTTTTTTTTTCTCCGGGCTTTCCCCAGGGGAGAAATTATTCTGGAGGTATTGGAGATGCCTGGCACCCCTGAAAAACAAAAGGGGGCAGCTGCTACAATCACAAAACAAATCCAGAAATTGGCAAAAAAAATAACCAGTGACAACCAAATATTTTGCTTTTCCCACTCATTCCCACTAAGGCCGGAACCACCAAACTAGCCCAGAAACTGGAAAACACCCAAAACCAACTAAAACCATGTTCAGCCAGTGGGTTGCTGAGAGGAAATTTGTTTAAAGATACTATTCTGACTCTTCTTGATCCTATCTGAGTATGTTGAAAATTGTTGTCTTTGTGCCCCAGCTCTGCAAGAAGGGAAACCGTTTTCGGCCGTTTGCGCGCAGCTGCTTACGATCACTTGCGTTTGGCTAGAAATAGACTATACCGGTATCATTTTGATGGAAATTATTCCAATTTTCCATATGAACTCATGAGTTCTTAGAATAATTTATTTTTTTGAACTCAACGGGTGCCGGAATAATATTATAATTATTCTGAGGTATGTTGACGGGGGTATCCCCTTAAGGCATCCCTCATCTTATATCTAAGTCCAGTTATATTTTTGTTGATAGACGCCCATCCGTTGGCGATGGGTTCCTCGACCCAGGCACGTGGCGCACGTGGCTTGGGTCATGCGACCCTGGCCTTTTGCTCAGCCCTGGCGGCAGCGGCAGCCCAAGAGATGATGTCAGGGATGGAGGTGCCCCAAAAGCCTTGGTGTCTTCATGATTTTGGATGAGATTGAATGATGTTGTTTCCTCATTTAGGACACCTGTCAAATCCTGTAAATATATATATATATATTTAATCAGGGTTTGAAAAGTATTTGATCAGCAAACCACGCAACTTTGGACTTACCAGTTTGTTTGCCTGCACGATCAAGTATGTGCATCCAAGGAAACAAGAATAGTGAGAGACAATCACTTGAAAGATCAAAGAACACGCCTTGAGGGGTTGCGCTTCAAGGGCGGAGAGGAATGCTCGCACCAGAGCTATGATATTTAGTTCTCAACATGTTGGAGCGTGATTCGCTGGTCTACCTGTCCCCGGACAACTTTGCGACTCGACGTAGTGAACTTGCTTTGAAGAAGGCATCTAAAGAGATTTCCATCGATCAGACTGAATTGGTGGTCCGTGATCGTGCCAATGATTTGACATTTTCCACTGCGACTGAGCTTGACACCACAAACGCCATGCGCCAAAGGGCACTTGCTTTGGATTTGGTGAAAGCATGCCGAACTTGTTTTTTTGTGTCCATCAATGGATTGGTTTAAGGGAAAAATTACAGGAAAAGCCAATATTTAATGGGAAAATCTATGGTTTCCTGATGTTTCCTGTAGATTTTCCCTTAAAACAAGTTTAATCCACGGACTCTGGGATTTACCGACATAGAGTGATTTCATCAAGAAAAGTTGGGACTTGATGGGTTTTGACCAGCAAAAAAGTTTGGATCTCAAACAAGAAACAGATGTATCGCTGAAGATACAGCGATTACAGTAACAACAATCAGATCCAGGTGCGGATCAAAAACAGGCTGTTGTTTTTGAGGATTCAACCAACAGGTGGAATATTGATGAATTTGATATGGGTTTCAATGATGTGGGTTTGAACAATGGAATGGGTCATGCACGAATGACACAAAAGCAGTCAAAGCAGGTGGATACTCATATGTCTAACAGCAAGAAAAGATGGCAATGAAACCAAGTGTGGTTGGCGTTTGTCTCATGAACACATCCATTTGGACTTTCGATGGTCGCATAGTTGCCTAGTTGCGTCGGAAAGATGGGTCCATCTGTCCTCTGGCAGGGTTGAGCCCACCTGTGCTTTTCCAGCTGTGCTGGTTGCTTGAAAAGTGCTCCGCCAACAGAACGATTCCAAGTCGATCTGAAAAAGCTGGGTAGTGTATCAGCAATTTTCAACAGTGTCTACTTGTAACAGATGTTTTCGAAACGAGATGATACTGCCAGAGATATCATTATATAAACGGGGATGCAACATGATACAACAGTCATTACCACAAACATATTGTTGATGTGTGTCTTCTGCTCATGGCAGAGCCCCACAGGAATTGATTACACTGTAGATCAAGCAAGTGTTGGATCAGCAAATCCGAAGCAAGAAACGGAGAAACAAAGATGTTGCAACACGATAACCATCTATGAACATACGCATCTACGCAGTACACCTAGCTACCTCAAAAATCCGTTGATTAACCCACCAAAACTCACCAGTTCATCAACTGCCCATCTACCAGTCGTAATATTAGATTATAGCTCCATAAATCCAACCTTATAATATAGATGTATATAATGTTATATAATAGTTTTATAAAAATGCATAATACATAATAGTATACATCTACCATAAACCCAATCATTAGCCTAGATTGAAACCAACTCGGCGAATCGAGGTCGTAGGCGCCCGGCGCCGCACTGTGCGCCGTGGAGCGAAAGCCTCGCGCTGCGCTTCCGAGAACGAGAAGGTCCGGTGGTGGAATGGTTTTGGGATATGTTGGGAGATGTTTTAGCTGCCAAAAAGTCTTGGATACCAAGCAAAAATTGGAGCTTTTAGGGGATGCAGTGGATGTTTATTCCTGGATTTTACTGGTTTTCAGTGATTTTGTTCTGATTTTTCTAGCCAAACATTCGGATGTTTGCTCGAACCGATTAAACGTTTGGATTTTGGTGGACTTTATGAAGGATTGAACCAAGAAAGAAATCTGCTGTGACATGATTTGACCCAAAAATGGGATGCTACCAGCAAAAAGCAGAGGCTCCATCAGTAGATAAACTGTTATACCAAGATCTCAGATGTGCTTGGTTTCGTAGTTCCGTTTTTACATTTTCAGGAACAAACCATCAGCCGGACATGGATTCGGCGATAGCCATTTGTTGTTTTTTCAACAGGGACCCTAGTGGCTTGACCCACCGACAGCCCAAGATGTTTGGCGATGGCTTGGAAAACACTGGTTGCATGCAGTTCATCACAGCTTACTGGTATTATTGAATATAATTATTGTTCAGATCTCTCAGGTTATGCCGTTTTTGTCAGCTTTGATCATGGAAAAAAATCCTCATTTTCGCTGGTGAGCCCACAATGGTGAAATCACCAGCCACCTTCGCCCCTTTTTTCATCTGACAGGAGGCCGAAGCCCAGAACTTTCTAGAGGCCCGGGGCCCGGGGTTTAGATCTGCGACATTTTTTCAGGCTTTCTGATCGATCCAGTTATCCAGGTATCATCCCAGTCATAGACCAGCCATGGTGGCGCCAGGGAGTCCATGAGAAACACACATCTACAAGGCCATCTACAAATGGTGCACTTTGCATGTCTATGTTACTTTGGCATGCTTTCCCCAAGAATAGAAGAGGCGTTAAGCAAACAGGGGATTTAAGCCTTTAACGTACAAAAAAAAATGAATGAAACTAGTATCTGTTGGGGTAGAGTTCCTTCCAGTCGAGTCAGATGGAGTTCACAGGCCGAGACTTGGGATCTAAGTATCACCAATGACATTTACCATCTGGTAATTTAACATAGCCATGGAGAATGGCCCATTTATAGATGGTTTACCTATTAAAAATGGTGATTTTCCATAGCTATGTTAGTTTACCAGAGGGTAACTTTAACCAGCGACTGGGGATTTTACTCAGCAAATGATGAAGATCTACTCGCGCGTTTCTATCCTCACGGCTTCGAAGGAAAATTGAAGTGATCCAGAACAATGAAGGTACAACCCAGATCCAATGGACAGTTCGTCAAGAAACTCATTTTGGAGCCACACTTACCCTCTGGTAAACTAACATAACTATGGAAAATCACCATTTTTAATGGGAAAATCCATGGCCATTTTCAATAGCTATGTTAGTCATTACCAGAGGGTAAGAGCTAGAGGTCTACCATATGGCTAGTTACCACATAGAAGATCTTCTCCATGATGGGATTGCTATGGGCGCATTTGGCCTACCAGCAGTATCCCACTCGATCCCATGGTGGACACCAGAAGTTGGAGGCATGCTCCCATGACTCCCATGTTTGGTTTTTGCCCAGTGTGATACTCCCAACAACTACACTTGGGGTTGGTTTTACTATATGGGTGTGTCTGAAAATAGTGTAGCCCTAAACCCAATGGTGAATGATCATTATCCCTATGAAATGGCTATAATTGGGAATATACCCTATTTTCAGACAAACCCAGATGTTTCATGATGTTTCTAGTAATCACCTAAAAAGTAGCATTACGTACTCACCCGCGCAGCCTGATTTTGTTTTTGGAGGGTTCGTCATGTTGATTGAGTTTACCACAATTCATTTTCCGAAAGCCCTTATGAAATACATTGAAATACAAAATGAATTCGATTGGTCAACGCCCATGGGTTTCTCTTGTTTTCCCATGCAGCTCTGAAAATGCGTTTCCCAAATCCAAGGGTTTCTTATCATTTTGCCCATTAACATAGCCACACAATTGGGGCGTATACCTGGTATACCTCGACACGCCTTATTTTAGACACATCCATGTCCTTTATTCACTGGTAAAATCATGTAAAAATCCCAATTCTTTGTCAGAGATCCCAAGAATTGTACCCTTATTATATCCCCATATTGTTGATTGTATAATGTTATAACATATGTCTCATGATCTTCTTGGATTGTGTTAGTGGTGCCAATGTATGCAATTATCAATTAAGGAGGGGCATTTATTTAGGGATTTTTTTTTTAGTTTAGGGAATTTTTTTTGGATTTCTTCCTGCTTACTCTATTGCCTCCTGCAGTGCTTCTCTGCTTCTTTGCTTCTATTCCTTTTTTTGCTTTTCTTGCTTTTCTTTGCTTTTTTGCTTTTTTGCTTCTCTTGCTTTTCTTTGCTTTTTTGCTTTTTTGCTTTTCTCGCTTTTCTGCTTTTCTTTGCTTTTTTGCTTTTCTTGCTTTTCTTTGCTTTTTTGCTTTTTTGCTTTCCTTGCTTTTCTTTGCTTTTTTGCTTTTCTCGCTTTTCTGCTTTTCTTTGCTTTTTTGCTTTTCTGGCTTTTCTTTGCTTTTTTGCTTTTCTTTGCTTTTTTGCTTTTCCATGAGGTGTGGAGCAACATCTTCTATCCATCTATATCCATCTATATCTATCTATATCTACGTATCTATATCTATCTATGTCTATCTATATCTGTATCTATATCTACATCTATGGCTGTATCTATATATCTATATATCTATATATATATCATATATCTATATAATTATCTATATATCTATATCTCTATATATATATATATATCTATATATATATATCTATATATATATCTATATATATATATCTCTATGCGAATAGAGTGTAGGCTACGGACCATTGTACACTACCACATAATTCAGCCCTCAAAGATCCACAGCCAAGGGGTACATCAACTCGCCCCTTTGGCTCAAGACCACTGCAGGAACCGGAACAAAGAATTGCAATGCCGAAGCCGCTACCCGTGTGACGTCACCACCGAAACATCCACTTCAGGATCAAGTACCAGAATATAATCGGGGAGACAACCTCCGATTCGCAGGTTATCAGCCGTAGGACTCCTACGGAGCCTACGAGCGGGTAGCCGCGGGCCTTACAGATGACTGAACAGGATAGCAGCGATAACGCATTTTCTTTCTCTGGACATGCCGTCGCACCAGCTGCCGGCACGCAGTCAAATTCTTCACAGAGTATCGACACTGGTGGAAGCGATGCCTCAGAATTGAGAACAAGCCAACCCAGGCGACATCTGGTTGCTCCTAGAGGGAGACAAATTTCGACAATGCAAGCAATTGAAGATAGGGACAGCACACCTGGAAAGAGAAGATCATCTGCACGACAATTGTCGCCTCCGATGACTCCGAGGACTAAGGCAAAGACTACGTCTTCGAATCCGCCTTCACCGATTCAGGACGCTACTCCATCAGGGACAGGATCTTATCAGCAAGTGAATGCCCCGTCAAGTGGTAGCGACATCTTCACTGCCTATCAGAGTGAACTAGCTGAATACAAAACATCACTGGAAAAGGCCACTGAAGAAGAATCTGTACTTCAGGCAAGATTGAGCGAGACGACAGCATATGCCTATCAACAATTTAATTTCCTGGAGAGCACCACTCATCAAGAGATGATGTCGATGACCGAACAACTCCAGATGCTAAACTTCGAGTTACAGGCTGCACAACAAGAAGACGAAGGTGCGACCTACAGGATCGAAGAGTTGGAAAGGTATCAGACTATGTCGAATGAAGCTGCATCTCATTTGGAATTCAAATATTCACGACTACGTTCGGAATTCGATGAACAAATGGGACAAGCGAACGCAATTATGGTGCATGTGGGCGCTGATGCGAATGCTCACATCAATCAACTCAGACTGGAACTGGAAAACGCAGAGATGAATGCCAAGCAGGAAGCTCTAGCGGTCGGCTATGCTAACGACCAGACATGTGCTTTACAGATCGAGATGCTCGAGGTTGCCAATCAGAACCAGACGATGAAGCACACCATGGCCATGAACGTCAGACGACTGGAAACTGAGCTCGATGCTGCTGACATGAAGAGGGACGAGATCATGAAGGAGTTCCGTAGTAACATAAGATCTGAACATGACCGTTATGCAGAATGTGAACATCACTTAGCTTTGGAAGAATCGCAACTTCGATTACAGGTGATCCACAGTGAGAACTTACAATCTCGACTAGCGATTTCTGAGAACAGGGTTTCTGAAGAATCTCTAGCTGAATCAGGTGGCATGCGGGACATGAGGATAATGGGACTACGTTCTGAACTACACATGGAACAAAGTCTTTTAGATCGAATGCAACAGCAACTGACTGAATCGAAGAATCAGTATCATGAACTTTCCTGTCAACAAGCCAGAAGATCTTCACCGAGCAGATCACCGCATGGAGGACCTCTATACGAGATGTACATGCAAGCCGTGCGTGAACGTGACAGCTTGAAAGAATCCAAGGCCGAAGTTGACAAGTTGTACTTGCAGAACAGAGCTGAACTCATTGACACTGAGGACCTGCTCAAAGTCTTCCAGCGAAACTTTCGATGAAACTGGTAAGAAGTATCAAGATGCTCTGAACAAGATCGATCACATGAGCAACAATCCGAATGTGACGAGTAACTTGTTCGACAGTTTGCACAATGAACTCAATGACAGGGATACAGCTATTGCTCGCCTTCATACTGAACTTGAAGCCCAAAAGGACTCTCTTGAGCGTGCTCACAGGGATGCAGGTAAGTCCATCAAGATGTTGAACGACAGAAGGCTCGTGATCAAAGGTGCGACTGACTATTCCATTCCTGAAAGCCACTTGACTGAGATGCATCAATTGGCCAATGAGCGTTTCGCTGAGGTCGAAGAGATGTCGAGCACTATTGCTGCCCTGAAGTTGGAAAATCAAGCTCATTCTTCTTCATCAAAGAATAGACCGACTACATTACATGGGTACCCCAGTAATGTCATGCCTCGGAATGAATGTGAAGAGAAGTGTGCCAAACTGAAAGCAGAGTTGGACGAGATGAAGCAAGAGAGGAACGCTGAAGTTCGAAATCTTCAAGATGAGTTGAAGAAGATGGAAGATCGTAAAGATTACTATAAGAACAATTTCTCTCAAGCTGAAGATCGTGCCAATGATGAAGAGCAGGAATACCGAGCAGAAGCTGAAGCCTTCGAGAAGCTCAGGAACGAGTACAACACAAATGTCAAGGAGTTGGAGAACCTTGAAAGGGATAGATCCAAGTCATCCGTATCTCTAAGAGAAGCCGAAAAGATCAGCCTCCAACCCTGGCCTAAGACCACTGAACTTTCATCCTGGAAGGGAAGTGTCGTTCATGAAGTTTGCGTTGCAAGTGGAGATCGAAACTATGAAGATTGGAAGGCGTGGTTAGCTCCGTGTCTTGCAGATCAACCTGACTTGGAGGCGCTGGCCAAAGCTCCTGATGTGAGATTCCAATCCATTGATGCCAAGCTCTCCAATGCCTTGAGGAAAGTCATTGACAATGCTGGGGACAAGTCCATGCAAGTGAAGTATGACATGTCCATGAAGAACCAATTGTATGGGAGAAGTGGGGACTTCATCAAGGGACGAGAACTATTTGCAATGATATTGATTAGCTTCAAGTCACCTGACCACACTGAAGTTCTCTACAATGCCCATCATTTGTATATGTTCAACTACTATGGAGATGACCAACTTGAGGCCTTCTACAACAAGTGGCTTGACATCGTATACAATATGAAACATGATGATCTGCCTTCCAACAATTCCCTGCGTGACACGTTGTTCCGGAAGATTGAACATTCAAAACTTATGGCCTTCGATATCAACCGATACAAAACCTTTGATGAAGGGCATCATGAGAAGACCTATGCTTACCTAACTGGTATGATCAAGGGATACATAGCACGAGGGAAGCAAGAACGACTGTTGAAAGATAGAGAACGTGCAGTGAAACTGTCATTGTCCTCTAACAAGACGACACCTGCCTTAGAAGATGCAGACAAGCCTGCCGCTCCCGTCAAGACCAAGAAGGAGAATGAAGCGGCCGCATCGTCTACAGGTGATCCTCCCAAACGTCCTAAGGCGAAAGCGAAGAGTGAAGCTGCATCGGTACTTCCTACACCTTCTCCGAAATCCCATGCCGACAAGAACAACAAGAAAGGCAAAGGTGGGAAGGGAAGATCATCTTCACCCGTTGACAAGAAGAAGATTTTCTGTAACTACTTCTTCAATAAAGGAGGATGCAACAAAGGTGACAAATGTCTTTACAGTCATTCTCAGAAGGTCTATGATGCCAAGATGAAAGGTAAGAAAGGCAGAAGCGGAAGTCGAGATTCATCAAGAGGGAAAGGTAGAGGAAGTTCATCTTCAGCTGGACCCAAAAAGAAGGTATGTTGGAATTGGCAAGAAGGTACCTGCAAGTTCTGAAACAAATGTAAATTCCTACATGCAGATAAATCGCCTTCAGCATCCTCAGAGAGAACCAGCAAGAAGACACCAAAGAAGAAGGCGACTCCCATTGATTCCTTCTTTGATAGCGACAATGAAGATTCCATGGATTATACCTCACCGAGGATAGTCAGTGCAAAGAAGTCTTCTGATGATCGCAGGATCTCATTTGATCTGGAACCTGAGGTGCACGAGATCGCTATTGAGGACTACCAGGAGGGACTACCCAAACGTATGTATCGTGACCCCAACAAGCAATATGTTTTCTGGAAAGTCGATGATTTGACCGATGATCAGTCCAAGTCCGACAGCACCCTCGGTTCAGTCCGAGCACGGGCCAAGGCTATCATCATGGACAGATGTGGACTCCATCGTTTTGTTGATGAAGTTAGAATCATTATTGGCCCCAAGTTCGACATGTTGATCAAACTGGACAATGATCGTGATGACTTGACCTTTATTGAAGAGCTTGTTGAACACGAAGTTGGAAACTCCCTCATGAAGTCCAAGAACATAATGTGCATTTCACTACCAGTGCAAGCCAAAGATCGTAGATTCATCCTGGATTCTGGCAGCGGGCATGATCTGATTTCTGCAAGGAAAGCCGAAAGGATGAACTTGAAGCAGCGAACTTGTGATCCTATCATGTTCCACACAGCCAACGGTTCAACTGCTACTCAGACAGAAGCAGAGATTGACCTGGGAACCTTTGATGTGACCTCTCATGCCTATGTACTGGACGACACTCCGTCCGTGATGTCTCTTGGGAAACGATGCATGGAAGAAGGATATTCCTTTGTATGGCCATCTGGTCAAATGCCTTTCATGATTACGAAGAATGGAGAACGCATCGATTTGACAATCCATGACAACATCCCCTACGTTGATCTTGGAACTTACGAATGCACTCCTCATGAATGTCATCATGCTTCAAAGATCCATGACCTATTGATACATCCTCAAATCGGAGTCAATGATTTCAACGACATAGATGATGTTGGTCAACCCTCACGAAGAGTACATCTCGATGGAGAAAGTGGTCTTGAGACATCAACTGAGGATCACAACTGTTCCCGATATGTCAAGAAGCTCAAGGTGAAGAAGAAGAAAAGAGCAATGAACCGGCAGAAACATTCAGCAACCCCAGGAGAAGAAGAAGAAGAACCACCTGAGGGCGGCGAGTACGAACCAGGAACTCCGATTGACGAGCCTCCTGGAGACGAGACTGACTTTGAAGATGATGGTCATGGTGCTCCTGAAGATGCCGCTGAAGGTGATGAAGATGACATCGAGATCGATGTTGTTGAAGGTGAATCTAGGGTTGCCAAAAGAGGAACACTCAAGAGAGAAGCTAATAGCTTGAATCACAAGTTGACCCACAGATACAAGAATCCATATTGCGATTCATGCATTCGAGCAAAGATGAAGCACTTCAAGACTCGTCGTGGTGCATACAAAAGGGAACTCAAGAAGTTTGGCGACCTCATTACCTTTGATGCGGTGGACACATCCAAAGTCCATGATGACGTATTGGTCCTCGAGAAGGAAGTGTTGGTTGTCAGAGACTGTTATACAGGAATCATTGGTGCTTATCCATCTGATCGAATGACCAAAGACGATGTAGTTAGAGCAGTGAAACAGTTCATCGGCGCCAAGAAGGTCAGACAGGCCTACTCTGATCATGCTCCTCAATTCATTGAAGCCATGAATGAGATGAAGATACCAATTGATCATTCGTTGCCTGGAAGACCTCAAACCAACTCGATTGCCGAAAGGACGAACCAATTTATTCTCACAGCTACTTCTACATGCCTTTTGGAAGCTGGATTACCACCATGTTTCTGGAGAACAGCAATCCTTTGCGTATGTCATCTACTCAACGTAGAACCCAACGATGATGATTTGAGCGCTTGGTGCAAACTCCATGGATCTGAATTTGCTGGCAAACTCATTCCCTATGGTGCTCGTGTGAACTACAAGCCTCCGAAGACCAGAGAAGCAGGACAACTTCATAAGTTCGGGCCTGATTCTATTCCAGGAGTGTTTGCAGGTTATCACATTGGTCCAGGGATGCATTGGTCAAGACAATACAAAGTATGGCCTCTGAGTGAATTCGTACATCAAAATCTTGGTAATGATGCTAGCAAACCTGAACACCGTCTTCTCAAACCTCATTTGGCTGAAAAGGTCGAGATGGTCACTCCATTGACATTTCCATGCAAGCAAGAATACGAGAGGGTGAACACCACATTGGAAGGAATGAAAGAAAGAGAAATCCTCGATGGCGATCCCTCCAAAGTGCCTCATAGAGATGACGAAGAACATGAGCAAAATGAAGATGATGATGAGCTTGATGACGGAGACGATGGTGGACCTGGACCAAGTGGTGGAAAAGTTTCAAAGAAGCCTCTTGATGACTCCGAGGATATCTTCGACAAAGACAAAGATCCAGAAGAGATGACTCTCCAGGAATTGATCGATGCCCAACCAGACCATTGGAAGAAGGGCAAGGCTGGAGATGGGAAGGTATACCTCAATGACGATGGTGAGAAGGTCAAGTTGAACGTCAAGGGTTACCCATACAAGATTGGAGATGACGGTAGACGAATGTTCAGAACGTCATTGCGTCCCAAAGGGACCTATTCTCCTGAAGAATGGCGCAAACTCTCCCAATCTGATCGGAACACCATCCTCAAAGCCGAGAAGAAGAAGTTGGAGAAGAAAGAGGCCGATGACAAAGCCAAAAGATTGGTCGAGGAAAAGAAGAAGAAGGCAACGAAGAAGGAGAAGAAAGATTCAAAGAAAGACAAGGACGAGCCAAAGTCCAAGGACGATGAGGGTGGTGATGAAAGTAAGAAGGATGACTCTCATTCGAAGTCAAAGAAATCCGATGCAGGTGTTGGTGAAGTTGTGAAGAACAAGATTACCTTACCTATCACATGCACAAGTACGTATCTTGATTGTACGACATAGTCGATGATGACGATGTACATGGAAGACGATACATTGATTGTCGAAAAGTGAAGAGGAATGCTGATGCAAGTCCATGTTCCGATGCTTCTACTGACGTCCCGGACGACGAGGAATATCTCACTGAATGGGATGAATGGTCGGAGGTCGAGAAAGGACGTGGCCCAAAAGCATCGTGGAGTGGCGAAGTTTGGAGCACATTGTCAGGTGAGATTTCGAGGTTTTCCATGGCTACGCCAGGAGAGTCGACAATGATCAAAAATGGCAAATGTGTTAACGTCAAGAACGTGAAGGACATAGCCACTGATGATGATGAATACATCCCATTTCCAACTATGCCGTGTACTTCTGCATCAAATCAAAGTCACCGAACCAAGATACCATCAGGAGGTCTTGGAAGCAAACTTTTCAATGCAATGGTTTCACGACCTGTGGGCAGAGCTGAGATTGAGTCTAACCCAAAGGCCAAAGAGGCGATGCTCAAGGAGTGGAAAGGCCTTCGTGATCAAGAGGTATTCGACTTTACAATGGTTCGTGAATACGACGACGTTGTTGCAGAGGCCAAGAAGAACAAAAAAGAAGTACACATGGCCAGAGTCCATGGCATATGCGTGGAAAAGAATTACCAGCTGTCAGAAGACAATCCTGGACGAAAATTCAAGGGAAGAGGCGTTCTGCTAGGAAATCAGGTGAAGAATCAGCATTGGGAAGCAGCATTCTTCCAAGACTTGGGAAATTCCCCTGCTTCCTTCGAAGCCTCACGATGGGCAGATTTTTACGGATGTCTTCCTGGGCACTCCGTCAAGTTGGCAGATGCGATTCAGGCCTACATCCAGGCGAAGTTGAAGGGACCCTTGTGTTGGGTGGAGTTACCCACTGATGCATGGCCTCCGGAGATACAGTACTGGAAGTTCCGTCGCCCTGTCGTAAGACTCGACAAAGCCCTGTATGGACACCCTGATTCAGGCACGATGTGGGAACAACATTGTGACAAGAAAGTTCAAGAAATTGGTTTTAAGCCCATTGGAGAGGAATGGCCTTCTATGTATTTTCATGATGAGCTCAAATTGCTGTTGGTAATCTATGTGGATGACCTTAAGCTTGCTGGGCCCTCCGAAAATCTGGCCAAAGGTTGGGAAATGTTGCGCACTGTTCTGCGCATTGAACCCGAAACCGACTTGGGACTTTACTTAGGATGTGTTTTATCCCAAGGTGAGACCCAATTGCATAATGGTAAGAAAGTCAAGACCATAACTTATAACATGGAAGGATTGTTAAAGTTATCGGTGGAAAAGTATCTTGACATCATTGGTAAGGACACAAAATTGAAAAAGGTATCAACTCCAAGCCTTCCAGAGGAAACGAAAAGCAGCCCGTATCGAGCTCCTTCCGATGGAAAACGCAAAGTTGAGTGTCCTTGGTGTGCACATTCCTTCGATCCAGATATGCCTGCTCTCTCTGAGACTGGCAACTCACGTCCTGCGCAAGACAGTGAGACGCTGAGCCGTGGGAATCTAGCTCCGCATGCAGCTAGTGTGCTTATGAAGCTGCTTTATGCAGCCCGCATTGCGCGGTTTGACCTGTTGAGATCCATCAATGCATTAGCACGTAATGTGACTAAATGGACAAAGGATGATGACGCCCGTCTTCATCACCTAATGTGTTATGTTAATTCCACATTGTCCCTCAAAATGATAGGATGGGTCGGAGACAAAATTGAAGATTTATCATTAGGACTATTTGCAGATGCGGATTTCGCTGGATGTGCCCAATCCTTGAGATCAACTTCAGGATCGCACTTACAAGTCCAAGGTAAGTTCACAAGATTCCCACTTGCTGGTGGAAGTAAGCGACAAGGGTGTGTTAGTCATTCTACCCCCGAAGCTGAAATTGTGGCTGCAGATACTGCACTTAGGACTCTAGGAATCCCCGCATTAAGTCTGTGGAAAGTCTTAGCCAAAGTTTTTCCTCAACTCCTGTTTCATGACGATAATCAAGGTATGATTGGTGTTGTCAGATCAGGACGGAATCCAACCATGCGTCATTTGGAGCGCACACATGGTATTTCCATTGCCTCCATGCATGAACATTTCCAAAAGGATCATTTTGTATTGATCTATGAAATTACAGCCAAAATGGCAGCCGATATCCATACTAAAGGGTTCAAGAATCCCATGGCATGGAAGAAAGCTTGTATGCTAATCAACTTGTTGGAACCTCAGGACTTGCAGAGCAAAGAAGTATTAGACATGTTGCAGCCAAGCACCGATGTCGATATGACTACTCGCCAAGTTTTCCAATCCAAAACTGAGGACATCCCAAACTTCCCATACACGGAAACCCCTATTTTGCCAAAAGAAGTGTATAGGAAGGGTTTGACTAGTAAAGAGAAGCTACAATACTTGCCAGGTATGGATCCCATTTTTGTCGTCAAGCAACCGGTGTTTTATCGTCCTAAGCCACCCGGCCTGATTGTGCCGCCAGATGTATTGAGATCCACATGGGTTCTTCTCAATGGTGCCTGGACAAAGGTCGAACACCGTGCATCTCCACCAGAGCAGGCTATCAGATTTGATAAGTGGGTTGAACGAGCGTGTTTTCAGTACCATTCGCCTAACAAGCAGCCGTTGATCCCGGACACTGTTTCACAATCCGTTTCAACGACCTCAACCCACCGGGTGATGTCGTCAAAGCACGTGCATGCCCCGCCTGCCCACTCGAGATCACTACGTGACTCGTGTGCGTCAACACAACATGACCGTGTACAGCATCTGACCGATTCACCAATGCTGATGTTCTCGGTTGATGCCTTGTTTTTAGATGCACAGACATCACCGTCTCAACACCCGAAATCCATTCACCAGTGCCTTCAGCCAGCCACACGTGTGATCAATACGCTTATGCGCCTTGTTCATGGGGGGAGTGAGGGTGAAGGATGTAGTGAGGGTGAAGGAAAGGGACACCTACAGTCCACTTCAACACCTGGCCTATGTCATACGCATCCGGAATTGGACATCAATGATAACATTCCGTTTGTAAGATCCACCCGAAAATCCCAAGTGCTAGGTAAGAAAAATGAAGACCATTGGCAGTGGGATAGTGAGGGTGAAGGATGTAGTGAGGGTGAAGGAAAGGGACACCTACAGTCCACTTCAACACCTGGCCTATGTCATACGCATCCGGAATTGGACATCAATGATAACATTCCGTTTGTAAGATCCACCCGAAAATCCCAAGTGCTAGGTAAGAAAAATGAAGACCATTGGCAGTGGGATGGGAAAGAGACATTGATCCGAATTCACAAAACGCCGAGAAGGCAAAACTTTGTACCACAGGATTGCGAAGACTGTCCTTGTGACCCTAGGATCATATGTGATGAGAGGGAAACTGAACAAAAGTTCAAAACCAATACTCGAGTGATCAAAGACATATGGAGATTCAAGGGCGACAATCATGAATCAACGAACAAGTTGAATGAATTTTGGACTGGAAAATCGACATTCAAGGTGCTCGCCAATGCTGAAGTGATCGATGGAGGTAAGAACTGTAAAGTGAGTCAGGGAGTAATCACGCTATGCACCAATTGCAATGACGTGAAAACTATTCCCATCACTGATGTTTTTGTCCCCTACCAATATCACGTTGAAGTAGGCAAACATGAGGTTGACCATCCTACAGTGTCGGTAATCCTTTGGAGAGAAAAGAAAAACAGAACTTTGGAATTTCAATTTTCCAAATCACCTTGTGACATGATGACGTCAAAGTATGCGAAGTTTTCCCTTGCAATCAATTTGATCGAAGTTCCTCAAGCAGTCCCATGCTTCGTCTTGTTATGTTCGGAAGAGAGAAACTGGTTTACGTTCTTGCAGAACAAAATGAAAGACGAAATGAAGTTTCATGTCGTGCCAATCACTGAAGATGACGACATGCTCTCTCCGTACGGAATCAGTAAAGCAAGGCGATGCCTTCGGACCAAACTTGATTCAGTGTTCTTTGCAGGTCCATGTACAGGCGGTTCACCATGGAACCGAATCAACCGATGGGTGAGCGAAGCAACAACACAACTCATCGAAGCAAAGAAGCAGATCTTCTGGGCGATGTGGGAAGTGTTTGCATCAGTGCTAAGTGAACTTATCAACATGGGATCACCAGCCTTGCTTGAGTTGCCTAGAGGTTGTGACTACTGGAAGGACCGTAGAATGACAGAACTTGTGGAAGGAACCGTATCTCATGAGCACAAATTTGATGGATGCATGTATGGCTTGAAATCACAATTCCAAGAGACTCCCAAACCAATCAAGAAACCATGGAAGATTGTCTCATGGGGGGTGTCTTTTCCGAAGCTTCATAGAAGATGTGATCGCCGTCATGACCATGCAGAGTGTGCCGGTAGGGAAACTCGCATTACTCAAGTTTACACTAAATGGATAGCCAAGATAATCATGAATGGAATCAATGATCATGTAATCAGGAATAGTCAATTTGTGAACGTCAGAGTGATGAAACGTTGGAAGCCGCTTGCATGTGATGAACAACTGAAAGCTGAAATGTCTCGTGATTCCGAGAATGTCCGCAGTCACCCAATCAAGTCGGTGGCAACATCCGTTTGTGCTACTCGAGAGCTCGACGCCATTGACCATTCGTTCGAGCGATCGCTACTGCACTGGTGCTTTTCGAGATTGACATCAACTTCGGTTCTTTCATCGTGGCACTTTTCATTTTCGTGTCTACTGCTTTCTGAATTCGACTCCGACTGGTTGTTACGAGACCTACGGTTCGTACAACTATTTTCGCTGTTCGAACAGTTGTCACGAGACCTACGGTCCGTGCGACTTTATTCTGTACAAAGCGGGATGGCCGATACACAAGATCTGAACTCAGTAGGGCAATTTGCCGGAAGCCGAATCACCGTTGCGTTACGGGTGCTGAAGGGATTGTCCGAAGGGTCCATTGCAGCCAAGACTCCATCACCATTCCGAGACACCCGAGGTTCGAATTTTCGACTGATCTCAGATGAGGACACAGCCAACCAGTGGATTAGGTTTGGTATGCCGCCTGCAGTTGTCTACTCAGCATACTTTGCAAACTCCAGACACACCAGTGAAGCCACTGCACAAGCCCTGGAGGTAGCCTACAAGTTGTTGCAGAGAGCGCAGGACATCGAGAAGGGGTGTTCAGGATGGGAGTTTTTGTCAAAGGGATCGAGATTCGTGAAAGTCTTTGCAAGCAGATGCCCATTCGAAGATGCGACTGTGGGACGCTTCATGGACAAGGAGATCTATGACAGACTCGATGAGCTCTGGATCGTATTGTCCAAAGGACATTTTCCCGAACCTTTTGATGATCAAGCCACTGCAGCCGAAACTGAGGCGAAGATCCGAAGCATGAAGCAAATCTATCGAGGAACACCATCATTCAACACAGATCCGAGTGCCACATCATGGTTAGCTGTGACAAGGACAGCCGAGTACTTCAAAGTCATGGACGAGTTGACCAAGGTAAATCCGAAGTCTCCATCTGACAATGACAGCTATCGAAAAGCAATGAAGCACATGATTGAAGTCCAGATGAGGCACCTAGGACATGCACTGAGGTATCACAATGAGCAGAACCCATCAGATCAGATCATCTTGCAGGATGTGATGAAGGATGTAATTGCTTTTGAAACCAATCAGCCGAAAGGGAGGAGTGCAGCCCAGAACCATTTCTTGTGTTTGTTAGCCCTCGGCACGACACTTGAGAGACACAAGACCAGCGCCCGAGGAGATGGAAACTTGCCAAGAGTAGCAGAATTGTCCGAACTACAGTTCTCGATCCTCAAGGCCTTTGACATTCCTTTGGGAATCCTGATTGGGCATGGATACAACGTCTCAATTGCCGATGAAGGGGCCAGATATACCGAGAAAGAGAAACGTCATGCTTGCCATAGTTCCCTCAAAGATTTTACAACATCATTGACCGATACTCAAGCTGGAACAGGTGGCAACATGCACAATTTCGATGACTGGGACATCCCCCTGAACTTCAAAGATGGACGAAGACCCGACGAAGTTGACTTCTGGAACAATGAGGATCCTTCATGGGTGAATGATGACACATCAACTGGACCCAGTGCCCAGAGTACATCCGCTCCTACGGAGGGATCACAGCCAAAGGCATCGCAACAATCATCAGGTTCAAGCGTACAACCGAAGAAGATGCCAAGATCATCGACTGGCGGAGCCTCGTCTTCGTCGACCCATGCAGCTTTCCGATCTGGACCCGGAGCAACATCTCAAGGTCATGCTGAACCAGAAAGAGATAAGGATTGGATTCCAACTGAAGACTGGATGAAGAGAAGGAAACCTTCAACCGTGGAAGTGCGACTCCATGCTGCCGAGGACTATGCTCGTGAGGAACAGCGAATTGCATTCCTACGCTCTGGCAAGGATTTTGTACTTTCAATCGTAGAGGGCCCTCACACCACTCACAAGTATGGATCCAACTTGATCTGGAAACAGTATTTGAGAAGATTGACATTTCATGCTGCCTTGTCATTCAACATGCTGACAGAAGGTCAACTTGATTCCCACATGATTAATGAGAATGACTACGAATGGCTTAAGCTCTACCACTACATCATCACGACCACAGAGTTTGTCAGGTGCAAGGGATATCCAGTGACGGAGGTCCTAGCCATGTTGACATTGGGCATTGAAGAGACCGTGGAGGGCGAGATTCGAGCCAAGCTCAAGAAATTGGGAAACAAGATTGGACAGTTCATCATCGGGGATCCTTGGTTAGACAAATGGGATGAATTGGGAGGACAAGTGAGAAACAACAAAGCTCTCATCTTGACGGATTTGACTTACCAAACGAGATCTAGTTCGAGAATTGTCAATGACATCGAGGCTGGACTTAACAACATGGGTCTTTCATCCATCAAGGTGTACCAACTTCCATATGAGTCTCTGGAGAAACCCGAGGACTTCTTGAAACTGGCAGCGAATGCATTGACATTCCTACGATCCAATGCAAATGCATTTTCAAGTGCCACTGTTCACATTTGGATCTCTTTTGCAGCACTTTTCAGAGGACAAACTCGCATATTAATGCCAAATGCAGACTTCGTCACCAAATTGGCGGAGATCATCACTGAGATCAGCCAAGCAGCACATCTTCCAATTTTCGTCAACATTCTGAGAGATGCCCGGTTTCTTGGGTCACAATCTTCAATTGTATCCATGGCCGAGGAGCTTGCAAGAATCTTGAAGGAAAAGGGCATTAATCACTCCACCAACGAAAGATTCTGGAAACAGATATATGCTTGTGGACGTGAACCCTTTTATTGGAAAGAAGGTGAGGGCAAGGAAGTCATTTGGGCTATGCTTGAAAAGTCATTGATGCGACAGAAAGTCTTCTTACATTGCGCAATGGATCATGATACAGTCCATGACCTGAATGAAGAATGTGTCCATGTGAAGAACACCGGATTTGACATTGAAACCATCAAACGATGCACAGAACATCCACGAGTTATTCCCAGCATTCGTGCTGGAGAAGTTACAGATGCTCAAGCTGGATCAGCAAACATCATTGGAGGAATGAAACACATGAAGGATGCGGTCCAGAGGAGAGCATGGTCAGACATCCGACGAGGAGTATTCACCCCGGAGCCCCTGACAGATGTGGATGAGCATTGGGTCGAAGTAACCGAAGATTCCGAATTGATGTGCGATGTGTGCAAAGGATTTCACAAGAATGATTCGAGATTGAATACCTGCACTGAGAACCGCACAAGATGCCTGAATTGCGCAAGCAACTGGACAAGAGCGGCGATCTACGGTACTGATGACATTGGGATGGATGAATTTTCACAGGATGCAAGAGTAGCTGCAAGATTGTTCAACATCTACAATGAGTGCGTTGACCGGAGAGAGATGGAAGCCGAGAAGGACCTCCGTGGATTCCTAGTCACTGCGACACTTGCAATGCTTTCGGGATACAGGACTACAAGCGATGTGCTCAAGCAGGTATCACATCGAGGTGCCATCCGAATGCCTGCATACATGGTGAAAGGGAAATGCAGACGAGACCTGTTACCCCAGTTCACTGTACAACGCGAAACTCGAACAGAGGATTGCGGAGGCGGAATGCACCGAATGCGATGGTTTTACAGACTGCTTTGGGATGGTGGAAACGTCGCTTATCATGACTACATGAAGACCGTGCTGACCAAGGAGGAGATCGAATCAATGATCAATCCAACTGCAACAGCTGAGTATGTCGGCGACATTTTCGAATTCTGGCTTGGAATGCTTGATCTGGGTATTCAATTCCCTACTATGTTCGCTGGATGGGGGGCAAACCTTGACAGTTGCCTCGCAGGACTGGAAGAGTCGTTTTGGCTATTCAGCAGTTCATGTCGACCTACCGACACCATCAACACAAAGCGAAACCGATCCAGGAAAGCATACATCCCGCCGGTCGAGAATGACATGGTGATTACAATCTTGAAAGAAGCAGGAATTTTTGACCTACTCATGCAGAAGAAGATCACCAGAATGCCGGTGCTCCCAGAAGCCAACTATGATGACCACCCTGAAATGATTGAGGTCTCATCGAGCGATGAAGAGGTGGATGAAGTTGATGAACCTGATGAGGAGACCACGACGCCTACGGCGCGGGGCCCTCGAGCAGAACAAACTTCAGGAGAAACCGATGCCGGAGCTGGTGACATCGAGATTGAGGAGGAGGAAGATGGCATGGGGGGACAACCTTCAGAAGCGAAGAAGCGCCGAACCGAGGTGCGTGACATCCGTGATCGTTTTGAGAAGCTGATTTCAGATGCATTGGATGTTCAATATTGTTTCATTTGTGGTGGAAGGCATGGCATCGACGAATGTACTACACCAGATGATGAGAACATGAAGGACACCATATGGCGCATGAGGTTGATCATGGATCAGAAGTCCAAATCCCCATCATCATCCGAAAGATCCAAAGCTGCAACCAGAGGCAGAAAAGACAAGCTCCCAAAGAACGTCATGCCACGAGGAAAGCGTTGGGGAAGAACCAGATTCACTGAGAAAGAGGAAGTGACCAAGTGCTTCTACAGTCAGTCAGCCTTTATGTACGACATTGGTGATCGTGAAGAAGGAGGACAATACTTAGTGAATGGTGTCGAAGTCAACCCAATTAGCCGAGGTGTGAAGAATCGTCATGAGCTTGACTTGCTGATTGAGCGTGCGGCTGAGGAATCCCCGCCTGTTTTGCCGACCATTGAAGAGCTGAACGCTTGGAACCCCCTTGATCATGATGCTTATGTAAAATGGCTTATTGAAGAAAGAAAACAACGTGGAGACAACTGGAACTTCAAGTACATCCAACCATTTACACATGGCCACAACATTGGTACACTTCAACTTGCTCGCATTAATGGAGAAGAATATCTTGGAATGGGCTGGTGTAAAGTGCATCGATATGGCGAGAATGAGTGGATGGGCAACAAGTGGGAAAATCCGCCATGGATGGTCGAATTGTCAAAAAGATTCAATGCAGCGCTACGCCACTCCGTGGGTTGCGTCAGAGACAGTCGAAATCACCGTGGACTACCATGCGACGAGGCAGGTTGGGTCAATGTTGAGTCGATCTTGAAGTACGATGCCATTTGGAAAGACCAACATACTTTGGCTGGAACGACCTACGTCAACTACCCGATACTTGTTGAGAGGTGGAACAACTTCCAGAGAGTGATCTTCACTGAGTACAAGCAAACGAAGAGAATCCGAGCACAAGTGCTAGGACTCAAGGTCACGAAAGGTGAGTTGGAACACATCATGAACAACTTCAATGATGGATTGACCTCAGACTTGATCGACAAACACTGAGGTTGGAGATCGGCACAGCAGATCGAGAGATTTGGCTTTGGCCGGTGGCAATCCGTGCCCCTATGGCGCATTCAAGAGTTCAAGGCGGTGTGCACATCGAAGACAAGAAGACTTCCTATCAGATGAACCCTGGAGTAGGATACACTCTTGGAGGAGGATTTCATTGCACCACATTTGACAACATCGCTCAAATCTTCAGAGAAGGACTACGTCCCGGAGGAGGAGGCGACCGCATCAATACGTTCTTCGTGCCATTCGCACCGTGGGATGTGAGAAGTCAAATGGTGCTGAGATTCAGGAAGATTGATCAAACTGATCTTGTCTACATCTACATCACGTACGATTCCATCGCCAAGTTCTCCCCTCGATTGTCAGCAGACGGACACATTTTGGTCCAAGAAACAATTCCATTCGAATCATTCGATGCAGTTTGGTATTACGACTGGAGAGAAAAGGACTACTACCGTCTCATGATCACGAAGGGAAGAGATCAACTTGTTCTTTCTGTGCAAGGTGCAAAGAGGGTGGCCACCATTGAACGATTTGACAAGCTCATTGGAAACATTGTGCCTGAAGAATCATCACCCGATCTAGACGAACTTCGAAAACTTGTCGATATCAGGACCGGTCACTTCAGTCATACTCACAGATTGTTCCCTGGACATCCGGATTGGAATGATGCAATTTCATTATTGGCAGTCACTCATCACCCTAGCAAAGAGGACCATCGACTATGCCCCGCATGTCTGATGGAGACCCCTGCGCCATTATCGATTTGTGTGATGTGCAAAGGATTTTTGATGAGTCATGGATGGAGGAAACGAATCAAGATCACCGTGGCTACAGTACCAAGTACCGAATCGCATCATCGAGAAGAAGATCTCAAAGACCATGTCAAGAAAGCATGGGAGGAGGTGAAGATCGATTTGACAGGTGATGATGATGACGACGAGGTGATGCCAGATGATGATGATGTCACCATGAAGAGTCCAGAACAAGAAACTCAACCAGAAGAAGGAGATGATGATCAAGCCTCGAAGAAGGGCGACATCAATGATGAGAAAAGAGACTTCAGAGAACAAGATGAGGTCGACAAATTTCTCAATCAAGAAGGAAAACCGACCGATGAGAACGATGATGAAGAGACAGCGGTCGATGAAATTAACATTGAAGAGTACGAGGCTGGAGAAGCTCGTGATGCAGTGATTGAGTACCCCAAGTGGATGCAGCGGATTGAGTTTGGATCAAAGGTCCTGCCGATCGAACCGTGCACAATTGGAGATGCTCAGCCAGAATTCATCAAGATCCTCCTGTTGCAGATTGGATTACATATCGTCAGGATCTACAGACTATTCCAACGGAACTTCTGTGGAGACATCGAGACGGCATGGAAACATTTTCAACAGAACCAGAAATTCAGGATGGACCTGGACTCAAGAACACCTTACCTGGGCGAGGATGAAAATGGTGAACTCATTGAACCAACTGCACAACAGATGAAAGAGCTCTACAAAGAGATCGGCCGACCAAATCAAAAGGACGACATCGGAGAAGAGGGATTCGTCAATGCATACTATGGGGCAGTGGTACTCAAAAGACTTCTCATATATACCCTTGAATGTGGCTACACGTATGATGACTTGCAAAACATATTCTTTGATGAGGAGATGGAGAAGCTGTCGAAACGTGACACCACAATGGATGAGATGAGAAAGACCACAGCGGCCCGCGACGCCCTTGACCGACAAGACGTCATGGTCAGAAGAATCATTGCAGGTGCATATAGGGTAAATGCTGTTTATTTCTTCAGGAACGTTGACTTTCAAGACACAATCACACTGAATCCAGTTGACATTGTGTGTGCTCTTCGTCCACCACTTCGAAGAATATCACTTTTACACCTGATCCTTCAGAATGGCCGACAATTGCCGCGACCTCTACTCCAAAAGCTATATGATGCGATCGATGACTACAATCACATCAAGCAACGGGAAGATCAACGACCAAGGTGGGGCATCCACTTGTCTGAAGCTCACATACTTGCGATTGCTGATCCCCCGACTCCTGCTGATCGTGAACGTGCCAATCCAGCCGCTGGCAAATCGAAAGCAGCCCCGAAAGCTGCACCAGCACTGGGAAGAGTGTCGAAAGCGAAAGCATCATCGTCAGCGACATGGAGAACAGTTGAAACCGCTCCTCCGCCAAAACAAGCTCCGGTGACCCCGCCAAAGAAGGGTGGAAAAGACCAAGGAAAAGGTGGAAAATCTTATTCACACCGTGGCGGAGACTGGAACCAACAGGGATACTATGGATGGGGACACAGATGATTAAGCGATCTGACCTCTGCATAGGTCCTGATTGAACCTGGCGATGCGAGGATGCAATCATTGCTCGAGATTTACCTCTACTTCATTTTGAATGATTTCTGAGAGGACTCTGAGCCGGTTAATTTAGAACCACACATTTTTTTGAACATCATTGCATGAAACGCTGAGTTTCTACAGCGGTCTACGTCTCAACCGACGAAGGGACGGGAAGGTAAACTTCTAGTTCCATAGTCAAATTTGTGTTTTGATTTTTTAACTCACATGCTTGAGTGGGACTCCATGCTGGCTACGCCACATCGGATGAACCTCAATGCTTGACACCGTCTACGTCGTGTCAAAATGCACGTGAACAGAACCTTTATCTTTTGGTAGAGATCGTAGCAAGCCGCAATGTAGATTTGGAGTTCTGAACGGACTTTAGCTCTCAGTAATTCAATAAATGAACAGCTGCAGATGTAGTGGATCAATTCAAGGGACACTCCTTTGCGCGTGGCCGACAAAGTTGGCCACGCGTGGGGGGTGCGAATAGAGTGTAGGCTACGGACCATTGTACACTACCACATAATTCAGCCCTCAAAGATCCACAGCCAAGGGGTACATCAACTCGCCCCTTTGGCTCAAGGACCACTGCAGGAACCGGAACAAAGAATTGCAATGCCGAAGCCGCTACCCGTGTGACGTCACCACTGAAACACCCACTTCAGGATCAAGTACCAGAACATAATCGGGGAGACAACCTCCGATTCGCTATCTATCTATCTATCTATCTATCTATCTATCTCATCGGTTATTGCTGAGTTTGTGGCATCCCCCATTTATACACACCTTCATGTTCAATAGTTCCAACTCTGTGCAGGCAGACGGACGGTCAAGGCTGCGCATGGGCTTTGCCTCAGTTTTATATTGAGGAAGTCCAAGGTAGGAAAGGATGACATTCATCGTCATGATGAGAATCATACTATGAAAAATGATCTAGTACCCACCCGATTCCGGACATGTTTTGGAGTTGGTCTCAAAAAGGATGACGGGTATAGAGCATGGCAGACTTCTCCTGTGCAGGTCCAAAACGAGCAGAGGCCACACCAGCTGCATTGAGGGCCAGGGGTTGACCGCGCACGTTGCCCAGATTCCGACGATTTGATTGGGTTTGGCCAGCTTGGCCCTTCCTGGTTCATTGCAGTAATATAGTAATATAGAGTGAAACAAAAACAGTTTTCCCTACTATATATTGGGTTTGGAAGGACTATAAGGCATCCCTATGTGTATTTTCATCCAGGTTGTTTTCATCATGATCTCCGCAGGGCCATTGGCTCAAAATGCTTACAGCGTTCAGACCTGCTGATCAGACAATCCATATACTAATGTTTTGAACATGCCGTGAAGGCTCAGATTTTGAGTGCTTGAACACAATCCTTTGAGAGGGGGGCGGGACGTTTTTAGAAAATTGCATGCGCACCTGTGTGCGAGAAATGTCAGCAAACACGATCAGATTTCATATTCGATTGCAGCACGATTGGATTCGCATGGATCTTTAACATTATGTACAAGTGGGTGAGATGCTACAAAGCTTGGTTTTGATGTTGTCAAGTGAGCTTCAGCAGCCCATGAGCCCAGGACCTTGGAGACTAAATACGTTCCCACCTTTTCTGGGGTTTCGGCGTGCAGCTGCCATGAAGCGGCCGGCTGCTGTCCTCAAGCGGCCTGCAGCCAAGATTTCACCTGGGGACGATGACTCCGAGGAGTCACATAGTGAAGAGGTGAGACGAAAGCCCGCAGCTTCCATAAGGAAGAGGCCAGCTGCATTTCCAGATGAGGATGGTTCAGAGGGGGAAGAGGCAGAGGAAGGGGAGGAGGAAGAAGAAGAGGAAGAAGAAGAAGAGCCAAAGGCCCAGAAGGTAAGTCGCTCAATGAAGACTCCTCCAAGCAAGAAGGAGGCACGAACCGCCATCAAGGAAGCAGCCAGGAGACAAAAGCTGGTTCAGAAGCTGAAGAAGGACATCAAACCCCTGGCACAAAAACTGAAAGAGAAGAGGGAGGAACTAAAGGCTGCAGAGAAGGAACTTGAGAAGCATTCTGCGACTGCCGGCAAGCTGGCCAGGGCCATTGAGAGGGAAGATAAGGCCGACTGCGGCATGTAGCAGACAGAAATCCAACAATAATTATCTGACAATATAAAACTACAATAATCGATAATAAATATGTTCAATTTCAATGACACTCATCATGCCCCGTGACCTTATTTGATAGACTCCGGTGATAGATCTCTGGGGAATTCTGCACTTTTTCGCGGGCCCATGGATTCCGCCGATGGCCGGTGGGTCTAGGCCAAAGCTTTGAAACGCAAGCGCCGGCAGAAGTCCCTGGCGCAAAAGGCGGGTCAGCGAATGAAGGATCTGCGTGAGCGCCTGGCGGATGCTAAAGCCGAAGTGTCAAAGTTGAAGGTGGCCAAGGACCTTGGATCCTCTTGGTATCCTCTTGGTTATAAAGGGTTGCTGTATAACATGGGGGTGTAAAGGGGTCCCCCAAAATACATGGATGCTTTTCCCAGCGTGTTATTGATGATATTCGTACTTTGGGGTTGATATCGTTTAGTTTCACTGCAGGTTAAGAAAGCCCTGGGGCGTTTGATTTCCAAGGAGAATTGTTGGTATCACTTTTTGCTGATGAGCGTGTGTGGCTCACCCGGGCAATGTAAGCAGCCATACGAGTAGCTGGAAGGTTGAGGACCCTGACCCTGATACTTCTAGGAAGCGCCATGTTTGAAAGATATTCCGTATGTCCCACGGGTTGTGGCTTTCTTCATGACAGTGGCTTGAATTACCTTTGACTAGCGAGTTGCAAGCATCTTACAGGTGGTATCTATGCTTCAAACATTATTGAGAAATGCCAGTTTCATCGAATTTTCCCCAGCAGTTCATACAGCTCAGCTGTAGGACTCTGCGCAAAAGAAGCTGGCGGCTGCACAGAAGGACTACAAAAAGATTGGCGCATCAGGCAATGAGTTCACCCACCATGGCTTTGCCGTGAGGCGGACCTTAGATGCTGCACGGCGAAATGGACATGGGTCGGTGGTTGATGCATGACATTTTCAAGATAAGGCGGCCAACTTTGGTACTTGCACATACTTCTACTACAAAAACGATTAACAACTACATCAAATACTGCTAAAACTTGAATGATTTCAGGGCTCCAACCTCCAACCCAAACTTCGCGGTATTTCCACGGGATAAAAAGCAGCCAAGTTTCGGGACAGCACATCGGGGCATACCTTTAAGCACGTGGGCCACTCGCATATTTTCCCCAGTGTTTGAAACGCAGCAAGTGTCAGGAGGTTCCTTCCGCATACTCTAGGCTCTCTTTCTATATTTTTTCTCCTTGTGTTCTTTAATTAATTACAGCATGTCAATTTTCAGTGGTAAAAGTAGCACTTCTGCGCTTCCTAACTTTTCCTGATAAAGATCTTCGACTGCTCTGGGTGGACATGTAGCGTTTTAGTTGCCCTTCCAGATGGCTTGCCGAGTTTGGGATGACACCTCGAGCCAGCACCCAGTGATTTTTCAATACCCCGGTATGACATGGCAACATGGGCATTTACGTACCCCATGTTCCTCTCTCAATTCCAGTGTTTTCTCCCCAAATTCCAGCATATGGGAGGGGTTCCTAAAATAGGGGGTACCCCCAAATCATCCAAGTCATTAGACCATGTTTATCAATTTTTAGGAAGTATATTGAAAAGCCATGGTGACTTGGGGTACCTCATGGTACCTCCATTTTTAGGCACCCCCCCATCTTACACCACCGTTTTTACCCCATGTCCAGCCCATCCCAGGCGGCCAAGGACGAGCTCAGCAAGGCCTCGGCCAAGCTGCAGCGTGCCATGGAGGAGATGCAGGCTGCGCAGGAGAGGTTTGGAGACGCCAAAGCTAAGGTCACGGACATCAAGGACCCGGGGCCATCAAACATGGAGATGTTCCATGGGAAAAGTATAGGAAAATCATGGTATAGCAACACCTTTTGAGAAGATTGAAGTTGGTAACATCGCACTCAAATAGTGAAACTCATAGAACTATTGTGTTTGTAGATCTGTATGTGTTTTGCGGTATACAGTAGAATATATAATCATGGGTAATCCTTGGAAACTACTAGAAATTCCATGGGTTACATGGGTTAGTACTGGATATATTCCAAAATGGGGTCCGAAACTCCGAAAGAAACGAGTTGAATAAGTCAATGGTTTAGTACTGGATCTATATACAGTATATAGTTGCTTGGGCCCAATGGTATTTCCTCCAAAACAATGGGGATATGCAGTACTAGGGGAGTGGGACTGGTGGTGGTGATAAGTGAGGATAAATGGAATGAATCTAAATGGACCTGATGTTTCTTGACCAGAAATGGGGGATAGATGGAGAATGAAGATTACTTACATCATTTGATTGATTGTTGATGTATGTCAATGTTTTATCAGTTCATTTGGGACTTTCAATTCGGTTTATCAGACCAAACCACGGCCGATGTTTTTGACGATTGATAGTCAAGAAAGATATGTTATCTCAGAGACGTGCTATTGGTCCACTCTTGAAGCCTGAATGGAGAAATCAGTGGTGGATTTTGCAATATCACTTGTGTATGTATATATATATACATATACATATATATACATATACATATACATTGTGTACGTACATACATACATACATACATACATACACACATACATACACACATACATACACACAGACATACACACAGACATACATACATACATACATACATACATACATACATACATACATACATATGTATTAATATACATGTATGCGTGTATGTATATATATATATAAAATATGTAATGTAATGTAATGAAGTGGAAAGGAATGGAATGTATATTTAATGAATATATCTATATATGTACGATGGACCTTCATGTACTATTTGACCGTTGACTATTTGATTCCATTTCAAATTGAAAGCAATCTCCCAGACGCCAAAAAGAGGTTCAGAGAGACTTTTGGGAGAAGTTCATTATATTTTGAATATTTTGAATATTTTGAAATTCAAAAAATTCAAACTATTCAAAATATTTTTGTATTGGCTAAATTTTTTGAATCTTTTGAATATTTTGAAATTCAAAAAATTCAAAATATTCAAAATATTTTTGTATTGGCTAAATTTTTTGAATATTTTGAATATTTTGAAATTCAAAAAAATTCAAAATATTTTTGTATTGGCTAATTTTTTGAATATTTTGAATATTTTGAAATTCAAAAAATTCAAAAAAATCAAAAAAATCAAAATATTCAAAATATTCAAAATATTTAAAAAATAATGAAATCACCAAAAAAGAGGTTCAGAGAGACTTTTGGGAGAAGTTCATTATATTTTGAATATTTTGAATATTTTGAAATTCAAAAAATTCAAAATATTCAAAATATTGTTGTATTGGCTAATTTTTTTGAATATTTTGAAATTTTTGAAATTCAAAAAATTCAAAATATTTTTGTATTGGCTAATTTTTGTGAATATTTTGAATATTTGGAAATTCAAAAAATTCCAAATATTTTTGTATTGGCTAAATTTTTTGAATTCCCCACCTGCCAGGTGAGGGTTGTTAGATTTTATGTCAGTTGCCTCCTCCTGCCTCGTCCTCCTCCTCCTCCTCCTCTCCTCCTCGTCCTCCTCGTCCTCCTCGTCCTCCTTGTCATCCTTGTCGTCCTTGTCGTCCTCGTCGTCCTCGTCGTCCTCGTCGTCCTCGTCGTCCTCGTCGTCCTCGTCCAACTGCGACCCGCGATCCACAGTGCTCTCTGCCGGACCTCAACCACGACCATCCACGCCCAGTGTTCCCTGCCGGACCTCAACCACGACCAGCCACGCCCAGTGTTCCCTGCCGGACCTCAACCACGACCAGCCACGCCCAGTGTTCCCTGCCGGACCTCAACCGCGAGTATCCACGCCCAGTGTTCCCTGCCGGACCTCAACCGCGAGTATCCGGGCCCAGTGTTCCCTGCCGGACCTCAACCACGACCATCCACGCCCAGTGTTCCCTGCCGGACCTCAACCGCGAGTATCCACGCCAAGTGTTCCCTGCCGGACCTCATGTAGGAAGATAAAATGTCAGATAGAGTGCCAGAAGATTTGCCAGGTAGAATGCCAGAAAATATGCCAGAAGATATGCCAGATAGATATGCCAGAAGATATTCCAGAAGATATGCCAGATAGAATGCCAGATCGAATGCCAGATAGAATGCCAGAAGATATGTCAGAATATATGCCAGAAGATATGCCAGATAGAATGCCAGATAGAATGCCAGAAGATATGTCAGATAGAATGCCAGAAGATATGCCAGATAGAATGCCAGAAGATTTGCTAGATAGAATGCCAGAAGATATGCCAGAAGATATGCCAGATAGAATGCCAAATAGAATGTCAGAAGATATGTCAGATAGAATGCCAGAAGATATGCCAGAAGATATGCCAGATAGAATGCCAAATAGAATGTCAGAAGATATGTCAGATAGAATGCCAGAAGATGTGCCAGTAAGAACATGTATAAATGTTATGGTGGGGATCACACGAAGTAAAGTAATTTTGATTTTTTTGAAATTCAAAAAAATCAAAATATTCAAAATATTTTTGTATTGGCTAAATTTTTTGAATATTTTGAATATTTTGAAATTCAAAAAAAAATATTCAAAATATTTAAAAAATAATGAAATCACCAAAAAAGAGGTTCAGAGAGACTTTTGGGAGAAGTTCATTATATTTTGAATATTTTGAATATTTTGAAATTCAAAAAAATCAAAATATTCAAAATATTCTTGTATTGGCTAATTTTTTTGAATATTTTGAAATTTTTGAAATTCAAAAAATTCAAAATATTTTTGTATTGGCTATTTTTTTGAATATTTTGAAATTTTTGAAATTCAAAAAATTCCAAATATTCAAAATATTTTTGTATTCTCTAATTTTTTTGAATATTTTGATTTTTTTGAAATTCAAAAAAATCAAAATATTCAAAATGTTTTTGTATTGGCTAAATTTTTTGAATATTTTGAAATTCAAAAAAATCAAAATATTCAAAATATTTTTGTATTGGCTAAATTTTTTGAATATTTTGAATATTTTGAAATTCAAAAAATTCAAAATATTCAAAATATTCTTGTATTGGCTAATTTTTTTGAATATTTTGAATTTTTTGAAATTCAAAAAATTCAAAATATTCAAAATATTGAAAAAATAATGAAATCACCAAAAAAGAGGTTCAGAGAGACTCTTGGGAGAAGTTCATTATATTTTGAATATTTTGAAATTCAAAAAATTCAAAAAAATCAAAATATTTTTGTATTGGCTAATTTTTTTGAATATTTTGAAATTTTTGAAATTTAAAAAAAATCAAAATATTCAAAATATTTTTGTATTGGCTAATTTTTTTGAATATTTTGAATATTTTGAAATTCAAAAAATTCAAAATATTCAAAATATTGTTGTATTGGCTAATTTTTTTGAATATTTTGAAATTTTTGAAATTCAAAAAATTCAAAATATTTTTGTATTGGCTAATTTTTTTGAATATTTTGAAATTTTTGAAATTCAACAAAATCAAAATATTCAAAATATTTTTGTATTGGCTAATTTTTTTTGAATATTTTGAAATTCAAAAAAACAAAATATTCAAAATATTATTTGTATTGGCTAAATTTTTTGAATATTTTGAATATTTTGAAATTCAAAAAATTCAAAATATTCAAAATATTTTTGTATTGGCTAAATTTTTTGAATATTTTGAATATTTTGAAATTCAAAAAATTCAAAATATTCAAAATATTTTTGTTTTGGCTAATTTGTTTGAATATTTTGATTTTTTTTGAAATTCAAAAAATTCAAAATATTCAAAATATTCAAAATATTTAAAAAATAATGAAATCACCAAAAAAGAGGTTCAGAGAGACTTTTGGGAGAAGTTCATTATATTTTGAATATTCTGGCCTAAGGTTAAGGAAGTCAAAAAGTGACAAGATGGTTTTTTGGGAATATTTGTTGGGTTCCATCCACAACCGCCATTGACTCAATATGATTCCAATAATTGATGTTCATTATTACCCGAGTTCAACTGTTCAATGGAGTCGTGGTTGCCCTTGCGGTAACCAACCTCAGAATCAATTCTGATGATATCATCATTTTAATTTGACAAAATAAAATAAACATTTAGACAGAGCGGTCTATACCCTGAGTCTCGAAAGCTACTGTAGTGTTTTTAGTAGCCAGTTAATTTACTTAAATTTTCAAATTTACTAGTAAAATTTACTAGGACCTAGTAAAGTAAAATTATCAATTTACTAGCCTAGTAAAACTTACTAGCAAAGTAAATAAATTTACTAGCCAAGTAAATTTCCATTTGCTAAGCATGTAAATTTTTGGCTTGCTTGTTTTTTCAAACAAAAGTGTTAAAATTTTGATAGCTGGGAGCTAAAATTTTACTTGTGAGACTGTAAGATAATTGTGAATTTTCAAAAACTAATTGTGACATATTGTGACATGTGAGGATACCAGTGATGTTTTTCAGGTGCTTGCGAGACTCTTAGTAAACTTGTGGGAATCAAGCAGATGTTTTAAAAACTTTGAGTTTTAGCTTGAAATGTAAAGATTGTGGGTCCTTCGGTTGTCATTTCAAAACAAATTGTAAGACTTGAAGCTAGTGCAAAGGTAAGTATTAAATTCTATAGTGCATTATTTTGATTCCAAAACTATTCGAGATTGTAGGATACTTGTGAGACGAAATCGAATTAAGTCACTTTTGTTTCCACCGCCATAGGTGATTACGAAGATAAGATAGAGGTGAAGGCAAATCATCACATATACAATGCATTTGCTAACTTCTAGTCATCGCTTGGCTTCCACCTCACAAGTAATTTTCACATATAAGCCTCATTGTTTGCTTTTAACCTCACAATTTATTTCCACATGTAAGCGTCATTGTTTAGTTTGAACCTCACAAGTACTTTTCAACTGCAAGTGTTATTGTGGGGTTTTAATATCACAGGTAAAATTCACATTTAGGTGTTATTCTTGGGTTTTAACATTACAAGTGATTTTCACATGTAGGTGTTGTGGTTTAGTTTTTACCTCACAAGTAATTTCCACATGTGAATGTAACTGTTTAGTTTTGAATAGTTTTGACCCCACAAGCAATTTCTCCATATGGGGATGTCTCAAAATGAGGTGTCCGTTTTTTCCCTTAAAGGGGCCATTTTGGAACCAAAAACGGACACCTCATTTTGAGACATATCCATTTAAATTCTACACCAATATTTATCAAGTCAGTCAGACGTTTTTTTTTTGGAAAAACAAGGCGGCAACAACGATTTTGAAAGAAAATCGTTGAATATGGCTAAGTTCCTAATTAGCTATGTTTCAAATCTTATATCTAGATGAAAATTCACATGTTGCTGAATTATATTTGCTCAGCTCAGCGCTGAACAACAACTTCCACTTGTGAAAATATCAAATAGCACAAACCACAAGAAAATGAAAACTTAAGTTGTTCAAACAATTATGCATTTATACCTTTTGAAAGTGTTACTTGTGGAGTACTTGTGGTGTAATTGTTTCTCAGTTTCACGAGCATTGTTTTTCTATGGTGTTTTGCTTGCAACATGGCTGTTGCATTTGTTGGACTACATGTGCCTCACTTGAGAATTTCATGTTGATGTAGCCACTGTTGGATATAGATTAGCTGCCCAACAGATGAGGTTTTACCCCTGGCCCGTTCAATCTATCCATGGAAAAAATAGATTGATAGAAAAATAGTTTCCCCGGTTTTGCTCTGACTTGTGACTGCTTGTGATACTATCTCAATAATATCGTTGTGTTTAGAGTTTTCTTTCAAAAAAATGAAACTAAGGTTGCCTTATTTTCTTGAAGTAAACCCTCCAGAAACCAACTAAGGCTGCCTTATTTTTTGCAGTCTCTCCATGTTAGTGACAAGCCTCAGGATGACGATGGTGCATCCCCTTTGTCCATTTGACATGGTTCAAACCATGTCACCTTTGATTTTTTGAGCTGGGAAAATTTATATACAGCAAAACAAACCAAAAAATATGAAGACCATAGTATCAGATCTATCTTGGGCCATGACCAACTGTACCAAATAAGGAATCATCCTCGAACAAAAAAAAAATCAGTTATTGTTTTCTGACTGCCAAAGTACATCTGATGTTGAGCACAAATTTCAATCATGTTTTAATTAGGTTTGTTTAGTTATTTTTTTGGTTACTCATATAATTCCTATGCATTACTTGTGTCATTGGTTTTGTGCATTTGTAGAAACATATATTTTTGATATATTTTCTAATGAATTTCTTTTGCATTTCTTAAGCATTTCTTATGCACTTCTTATGCGCTCTTAATGCACTTTATAAAAGTGCATAAGAAGTACATGTACTTTGATTTAAAGTACATGCACTTCTTATGCACTTCTTATGCGCTTTTAAAAGGTGCATAAGAAGTGCATAAAAAATGCATAAGAAATGCATAAGACATGCATACAAAAAACCTGTAAATTCATGATTGGCCCATCAAAATTTATCAGAAAATGTTTAAAAACACAAGGTTGTACTGAAAGGGAAATGCACAATCAAAAGCATTACCGTAACACATGTAAAAGACTCAATTCTTCTCAAGTACCATGGATCTATCAAACCATTGCAAAAAGATAAAAACCTTGGCTCAACTCAGGTATCCCAAGTATATAACATATTTGAATAAGATTCCACATGTATATCAGGTTTGCTTAATCTCATGAACCACAGGTATCTGAAGGAGTCCACAAGTAACACTAAACCTGGTCACAAGTCAACTCCATGAAACATGAGCATCACAGGTACATGCAATACACTCTCAAGTAATTTCTAAGTGTACAAAGTACAAACTGCTCTCCACAAGTACCATCAGGTTTGCCACCCAAAACATCATCACCTTTGTTTTCCACATACATGGATGGTCTCTAAAAAATCTTACCTCAAAGAAAGAAGGCAGCCCCCCTCTAAGACTTGATTGGTGTTGCCTCAAAAAATATTGAAACAAAAAGTTTCAGTTGATACAGCGTCACAAGTAATCACAAGGCAGTTGACCCAAACGTAGAGAAACTATCTCACTACCAATTTGGCATCGTCACCATTGATTATAGCCAGAGGTAAAACCTCATTTGTTATGCAGTTATCTTCAATGAATCACAAAAGCACTAAACTAAACATAATATTCCGCCAGTAATGCAATGGTGAAGAACTTTTTTACCCAACAGTGACTACATACAACATGAAAGTCTCAAGTAAGGCACAAGTAGTGCAGGATGGGCCTTTTTTTCAAACAACCACATTCACATGTTCAACAATTGTGACAGCCATGATATCATAGATATTATTGAGATAGTATCACAAGCAGTCACAAGTCAGAGCAAAACCGGGGAAACTATTTTTCTATCAATCTATTTTTTCCATGGATAGATTGAACGGGCCAGGGGTAAAACCTCATCTGTTGGGCAGCTAATCTATATCCAACAGTGGCTACATCAACATGAAATTCTCAAGTGAGGCACATGTAGTCCAACAAATGCAACAGCCATGTTGCAAGCAAAACACCATAGAAAAACAACGCTCGTGAAACTGAGAAACAATTACACCACAAGTACTCCACAAGTAACACTTTCAAAAGGTATAAATGCATAATTGTTTGAACTGACAAATCAGTGAAATCAGTTGCTGTTTCATCTGTTTGATCCTCATCCATTTGGCATTCACCCGCTGCTTGGCTTAAAGGGTGGGAAACGTGCACTTCATGCAATGGTGGTCTGAAAAGGGCTTCAGCTTGTGCGAGTTGTGATCCAGGGCCCCCAGGCTCCATTATCTCATTGGTAGCGTCAGTTTGTTGCTCGTGCACTGACGCGCCCTTTGCAGACGATGTTCGACGAGCTCTATGGCGACATCGGCGCAGAGGTGCCAGGCCATGCAGACTTTGCAGATGATGCTTCAGTCGCAGACCTCAGCGAGACATATGACTTCGCTCTTGATCCCAAAGACAATGGCAGTGGAGGTTCGAGACTTTCAATGGATGGCTCACTCTCCCAGACTTCTTCGAGAAGGCGCCGTGGTCGCCGGGGTTCGGGGCAACAACAGCCCAAGAAGTGGCGGTCAGGCCATATTCCTGCACCGCCGAGTTTTTCAGGTGACATTGAGAATGATCCTTTCTGCCTTCGACATTACTCCAGAGCTCTTCGTAGATGGGTGACCATCACCAAGGAGTACTTGCCTCCGAATGAGCAGGCTTTGCGAGCCTTGGACGCTCTCTCAGGCGATGCCGCCTTGGAGTTTGAGGAGATCGATGATGACAGGTACAACACCTCTACTGGCATTGAAACTTTGCTGCAGGACCTGGGAGTTTCCTTCGGAGAGAAGGAGATCTTTCGCAAAGGGGGCTTGATTCGCGAGTTTGAGTCTATGGTTCGTGTTCAAGGCGAATCAGTGACCGCCTTTGTCAGGCGCTTCAGGCTGATGGAGAGGAAGCTCCAGGATGCAAAGATTCCACAATACCCCAGTGAAACTCGTGCTGTGAAACTTTTGGATGGCTTGAGACTTGATGAGCGTGCAACTTCACAGCTTTTGCTGGCAGCAGGCAATCGCTATGACTTCCAGGCCTTGGTTGACGCGATTCGTGTTCAGTATCCGGCAGGTTTGACCTTGACTGGTTTGGCTCGAAGCGGCATGTCTCTGTCTGGTTTTTCCAAATCTATGTCATCAAGTGTGTCCTCACGATCTCGTGGCCGGGCAAGCAGTGTGAGTTCTTTCAGAGGACGCGGAACTTCGAAAGGTGGTTCTGCAAAGTGGCGTACTTGGCACACTGATGTCGATGCAGTTGACGAAGGGGTTGAAGAACAACATGAAAACTATGTCACCGCAAATGAAGATGCCGCTGATGAACAGTGGCATGAAGATGAGGATGAATTCGAATACCAGTATGATGAAGAGGAGGACAATCAGCAGGACGATGCTGAGCCAGGTGCCTCTCATGCTGCTGGAAGTGCCGAAGATGGTGCCCATGACCTTCCTGATGATCATCAAGCCTTGACTGCGACGAGCAAGCGCCTTGCAGCTGCCACGCAATCTCGAGGCTACTACAGTGTGAATGCTAAGGGCAAGTCCAGCAAGGGCACCTCTCCCGGCAAAGGCAAATCTAAGGACAAGGGTTCTGGAAAGAAAACTGTGAGTTTCCAAACTAACTCATCTGGTAAGTCAGGTGTAAATACAAGTTCGAAGGGAAAGTCAAAGGGTAGTAAGGGTTCTAGCAAGGGCTTTGGTAGTCAGTTGACCCCTGTTCAAAAGCAGCGACTGGACGCGAGTCAGTGTATTGGGTGTGGTGCATCAGATCACTGGTTGCGCGACTGCCCTCATATGACTTCCCATCAAGCTCACATTTGTGGTGCTTCCACTACTTTGGATGGCGATGGCATGGTTATTTGGATGGTGAACCACGACGAGATGACAGTTGAGCCAGATGCAGAACCTCCTGAGCTTCGGAGTCCAACGCAGTCTGAGCTCAATGCAATGTGGGCTTGCTATTCACCGCCTCCTGGTTCGGAAGATGGCAATCCAGATGATTTCAGGGATGCTCGAACGGCCGATGAACTTCTTTCAGATGAGTATCGTAGGATTGTAGATGGCGGCAGTGTAGGTTTTCACCAAGACATCAATTCAGTAGCCGTGCAGACAGATCAGCCATGTGTAGCTTCAGTAGCAGTTCAGACCGATTTCATAGGATCATCTTCCTTTCTGGGGCTTTTTCCGGGAACTTGGACGCAAAGACCAATTTCCCTTTGCGCCAGTTCCGATGCTGGCGACTTGAATCCAGATGATGTAGTCGAACAAGTAGCTGTACAGGAGCTCGCTTTAGATTTGCTCATGCCCGATTGGAATGACCCAGACATCCAAAGGGCACTAGCTGTAGCTGAATGAGGTGAGGACCCAAGGACCTCAAGAATGAATCAACGGGGAGAGGACCCAAGTACCTCAAGAACAAATCAAAATTGGGGCGAGGACCCAAGGACCTCAAAAACAAATCAACAATGGGGTGAGGACCCAAGGACCTCAAGAACAGAACAAGAGCCAAAGAGCCAAGAGCCAGAGGGCCACCAATCTGTTGAGAAATTTGTTGATTCTGTTGGTAGTGTTGTTGTTGGTTCGGTTGGTATGTTAGCCTCTCAGGCTCCCGGGGCGTCTGGCAGTAGCAACATGCCCATGGAAGTTTCTGCAAATGACCGCTCCTTGCATCAACATGGAAGAGATGACCAGCAACAGTTTCCGCATGATCGCCATGTGCACCAGCATGGAAGAGATGGACGTCACTGGACTCAACATGGAAGACATGGACGGCGAGTTTGGCGCCGAAAGAGTGGCGAAGCTGGTGATGAAACTGGTGAGAACTCAGTGCTTACTGTGTCATCTTCTTCAAGCACATGTGAGCCGCCCGAATTTTCAGTGGCCGAAGCACCTTTGCTGAGGACACCACAACTTTTAGTGCAATACTCAGATGAGCCTTGTTTGGTGATAGTCGACACAGGCTGTCAAAGACAGGTAGCTGGCAAAGCATGGCATGAGACTCATGCGAGACATCTCGAACTTCCGAGGGTTGCGTTCAAAGAGAAGTGCCAGTTTCGTTTTGGACCAAGTATGAGTTCAAGCTCCACTCAACGTTTTGCGTATCCATCAGGACTCGGCAATCATTTTGTGGTTATGTTTTTCTCATGCGTAGATGCGGATGCACCAGCTTTGATGTCACGACAAGCTTTGACAACACTAGATGCAGTACCTGATATCTCCGGGGGTCAAATCCACTATAGAGCTTTGAATGTTTCCTCTCCACTGTATCTCAGCAGTTGTGGACACCTTGCAGTGCGTTTGGATGAATGGCCTTCGAAGATGCCAAAGTGGCCTTGTGACATGAATGTCAACACTGAACATCTACCTGATGTTTGGGCACCTTCTGCAGTTCCAGTTCGGGCTCAAGAGCTGCCGAGCGCAAAGCATCCAGCCAACAGCCCTCCAAATGCAACGCTCACCTCCTTCATGGCTGCGGAGATGGCACCATGTGATGAGCCGGCTGCTGATCTTTATCGATCAGGTGCACAAGTCAGTGCTGCTGTATGCGGCAACCAGCCTGAGGCACAGTGTGAGAGATGGAATTCTTCGTCATTTCATGCTTCCCTCAATGGCGACAACGATGCAGTCAACAATGGCTGCCATGACGGTTCAGTCTTCTTTGAACCTCGACAAGTACCAGACAACACCAGAGAATTGTCGCCATCCAAGCGGTCTCCGAGCTTACGGAGCAGCAGGGCACTCAATCAAGATATGCGACCTTTGCGGGTATCGGGCAATTCTGAAGGATGGACTGCTCAAGCCAATTCAACCCAAGGCATCACCTCATGCAAAGACACCACTGGGCGTTCCAAAAGCCAAAGGGAAAGCAAAAGCCAAAAGTCGAACGGACACCTCAGGACCATTGTCTTCTGGTTGGGAACCCTCCTTGCCTTTATCTCAGGCCTCCTTCTCGGCACCACCTCGGTCTCAGAACTCGACCTTGACTCCAGAGCTGCTGCAGGAAATGGAGAGCCAGATTCAACAGCGCTTGATGCTGACTATGTCAAAGGCATCACCGACTTTGCCGATGAATCTGGATGGCGGCTGGACATGGCAACGGGATCAACCTCCCACGGAGACTTGGGAGCAGGTGGAATATCAATGGGAGAGCCCAGACTTTGCGGAGGAAGTGGAGGGCTTGGAGCAGACCTTCGACGACGAGGGGATGGACACATGAGCTTGCGACCCAGCCTTTTTGGGTCAGCAGATGAGCCTTTGACCTATGAGGATCGTGGTTTTTCTCTGATGAAACCTGGCAAGCAGAAGCGCCTTCTTGGTTCAGTTCGAGCCCTTCGACATGTTTGGATGGTGGAGCACTCAATCTATTACAACATTGTGCATTGCAATCGGAAATTGCGGCGGCACAAAGTTGACCTTGTGGAGATCTATGGTGGCCATGCCAATGTGACCGCACGTGCCCTTGAATGCGGACTTCGTGCATTGCAACCCATTGACAAGATCCATGGCATCAACCTCCAGACCAAGAAGGATCATCAATGGCTTCGCTCGATGTTGCGACAGTGGTTACCCTTCTTGACTTTGATCGAGCCAGAATGTCGACTCTGGTCACCTCTGACCAATTTGAACTATCACTGGCGACCGGAAGAGTTGGCACAACTTCGACAGGATGCTCAGATGACCATTGAAGAGATTGCCAAGCTTGTCGAGGACACCATTCAGGACGAGCGCTACTTTTTGCTGGAAAACCCACATCTTGGAGCTCTATGGGATCAGCCTGCGGTGCAAAGATTGCAGCAAAGGCACAATCTCTGCTATGATTTTGGCCACATGTGCTGCTATGGTTTGCGAGGAAAACAAGGGCTTCTCATCAAAAAGCCTACTGGTTGGTTGTCAAATCATCCTGTGCTTCTCAAGAGCGTCACGAAGAAATGTTCCGGTGACCATGAGCATGAGGAATGCATGGGAGGCAATGCAAAACATGCTGCAGTATACACACGTCAATTGGCGAGATCTTTGATTTCCAGTTTGACTTCAGTGCTGCATGATCTTGGAGATGAACGTTTTCTTTTGCATGAAGCCTCACATGAGTCTTCGGTGATGATGACCAACATTTCTTTTCCGACCACTACAGAAGCTCCTGACTATGTGGATTTGCAGAAAGATCCGGAGATGTGGGCGCCTCTTTTGAAAGAAGCAGCTGAGCGGCTTGAGGGCAAAGTGGCTACATATGCTACTGTGAAGCCTTCAGCATACCTTGAGCAGATCAAGATGTTGGTTCCCTGGCACTTGCAACATGTGCAGATCTATCGCACACCAAAGGTGCGTCGAGTCCCAACGGGCAAGATGTTGGAGACTCCTGACATTACCCACCGAGGTGCTGCTCTTCTTTATCAAGATGGCTCCATTGAGGTCGAGTCCCAGGACCTCGCAGATGTTAGCCAGCCTTCTAAGAAGTTTGAGCGTACTGTGCGAGTGGCCAGGCCTTCAGAAAGATGATGTTCCTGCGATTGAGCCGGAACAGACTATGGCCGAGTGGGAACCTGGAGCCAGAGACATTACGTTTCCTGGTCTGAGCGAGGATCAACTGCCAAAGTGGATGCGTTCGGTGTTGAAAAGAGTCCACACCAACCTTGGGCATCCTCACAACAGCACTCTGGTGAGACAGTTGTCTCAAGCCAATGCTTCTTCTATGGCAATGATGGGAGCCAGAGCTTTGAAATGCGCTGTTTGTGAGCGGTTGAGACCTCCAAGAGAACAACGCCCAGCCAAATCATTCCCAATCACCAAACGCTTCAATGAGCGCGTGATGTTGGATTTGATCTTTGCCAAGGACATGGCTGGAGACACCTTCATTTTCCTCAATCAGGTTGATGACACCACCACCTATCAGGTCCTGACACTTTTGGACAATCGCGAAGGACAAGGCATCATGAAAGCTCTATCAACTGGTTGGTTTCGTTTCTTTGGGCTTCCTGAAGCGCTTCTTTTGGATGCCGAAGGTGCGATGAAGAGTTTTGACTTTGAGGAGCTGATGGCGCAGAGCGGCATTCAAGTGAGGTTCATTCCTCCTGACGCCCATCATCAGTTGGGCAAGGGCGAAAGACATGGAGATATCGCCCGAGAAATGATGTACCGCCTTGTACATCAGCATGGAATCATTGGAGCCGAGGGCATGGACATGATAGCCACCATGACCACTCATGCCAAGAACACTTTAGCACGACGCGCAGGTGCTAGTCCAGCTCAATGGGTGTTGGGTCAGAATCCCCGCATACCTGCTTCCTTGATTTCAGAAACCGAGAATGCCGAAGCAATGCATCAACTCACACTCAGCAGACGTCTTCAGATGATTGAGCGAGTTCGCACTGATGCCATGAAGCTTTTTCTGGACTTTGACAGCGATGCCTCTTTGAGACAGGCCATGCTGCGAAGATCCAGGCCATGGAGAGGACCCTACGAGATAGGCCAGAAGGTGGTGTATTGGAGACTTCGAAACAGTCTTGACAATGAAGGTGCACAGCCAGGATACCGACAAGGTATCATTTTGGCAGCCGATCCTGGCCCAACAGGTTCTTTGTGGCTGCGGAATGATCGTGGACGTGTAGTTCAGGTAGCACGTGAGCAGGTCAGAAACCTTCAAGGAGATGAAGCTTGGATTCCTGGTGAGCCAGATTTTGCGCTTCTTCGCGAAACCGAAGGTGATCTGGACAGGAAACATGCAGTTCAGCATGACCTTAGAGATGGAGCTCTTCCTGCCTTGCCTGCCCCTATGCATGAACACCCTGAACCTGTTCCTTTTGCTTTGCCAGACCTTCCACAACCAGTGCTCAGCCCAGAAGGTCAAGCCGTTGATGAGGTTCCTTCAGCTCAAGAAGGCGTGGTGCATGATGCTCCCTTGGACTTAACTGGGAGACCTTTGGAACCTGAGCCCATGACTCCGCAAGAGCCCATAGAGATGGACACAAGTTCAAGAAGACCGTCAGTTGCACCAAGCCTTGTAGAACCTTTTGACTCGAAACGTCACAAGACGGAATCATCATCGGCATCTTCAAGGAGATCTTCTTTTGCTTCAGTGCCTGATGAGAATCTCCAGCGACAGCTTTCCCATGGACTGTCAACACTTCCACCAGTGCCGGAAGATGACGAAGGCCAAGATTTTTTGACACCATGACAGGAGACTCAAAATGACCCTCCTGGAGCACAGGGAGACGACAAGCTCTCCACCCAAACCAATCTCACGGTGCACGAGACGTACACCATCAATTCAAAATCCTTTTGCCAATTTTGCGGCTGTTTGGACAAGCAGATGGATGCGGGCAGACCACAATGTTGTCGATGCCTGTCCTATCAGTTCACCGACCACCCAGAGCAAGTTCAGAGCTGGTTTGATGATGACCTCGAATTTGATGCGAGGACGAAGAGCTGGCGAAGTTCTTTGTTGGTGCATTCAGATGATGTGCACATGCCCGATCAGTCAGAGCTGCAGCAGATCTGGAACACTGGCGTTTGGCACGATGATGAAGTCCTCCGAGGGCATGATGACAATGAGACAACCAGTGCCACCAACTCGAAGTTGAAAAGTACGGCCAAGTGGTCGAAAGCCAGTGGAGCGTGGCTATGGTTTACCTTAGCCAATGTGAGCACGGATTTGCAGCAACAGCAGCTTCTTGAAACACCGGCAACCAACACTATCACCATTTACCACTCTAGCAAGTTTGACCATGGATCAGTGAAGGATTTTCGTTTGAAGCAGAACAAGTTTTTGTTTCGGAACTATGATTTACATCAAGTTCTTCTTTTACGTCATGGTCGTTCAGATGCTTTTGTGCGAGGTTGGGATGGCAGTCCAAAGGAATTCCAGTCTCTATGCCAAGGTCGACAGTCCTTTGCATGGGCATGCCACTTCCACGATTGGGAAGATGAGCTCAAGACTTCAGCTGCCTCTCCAACTCGCCGTGCAAAGACTTTCCGCTCTTTTGTGACCAAAACGGATGGCTTCAATCCGCTGCCTGACACCTCTGACGAGGAGGATTCAGGTTTGAAGAGGACCCAGCGTCAAGCCCTCAAGCGGGAGATCCCTTGGAAGTCAATTGGTGCAAGTGATTTTCAAGCCTTCGTTGATGCGATGATCAAAGAGTGGGATGAGTGGAAAAAGTGGTCTTCATGCCAGAAGTTTACTGGTGATGCGACAAAGATTGCCAAGGAGCTGATTCTGCCAGCACGTGTGTGCTATCGTTGGAAGCCTATTGATGGAGGCTCTTCTTTCAAAGCGAAAGCTCGGATTGTTATCCAAGGATTTCGTGATCCTCACTTGCCTTTGCTGTCAAGAGATGCTCCTGTTTTGAGTCGCATCGGTTTGATGTGCATTCTGCAATGGGCTTCGAGCAACAATGTTGATTTGTGGAATGGAGACTGCAAATCTGCTTTCTTGCAAGGAAAACCGGATACTGAAAGACCTCAGCAGATTTACATGCGAATTCCGCAAGATGGTATCTCACTGGCAGCAGTTCCTGAATGGGCAGCGGATCCATCTCAGCTCTATATACTATTTGCACCAGTATATGGACAAGCTAATGCACCACGGCAATGGTTTTTACATGTTCTGGATGTCATGACTCGGTTGAACTGGGTGCAGCATTCTTTGGATCCCTGCGTGTTTCTCTATCGGAACTCCAAGAATGAAGTGACTGCAGTGCTTGGCATTCACGTGGACGACATCATAGCATGTTCTTTGTCACCAGATGATGGCGTGCTGCAATCAGTTGAGAGCAGTTTCTCTTGGGGAGGACCATGGGAGAAAAACGACTTTGTTTTTGTTGGTCGTAGGATTGTGAAACATGAAGATGGTAGGATCACCTTAAGTCAAAGCCATTATGCATCAGATGTGATCATTTCCAAAAACAAGAATGATCCTGAGCAAAAGATGGGTTCTGATCGAAATGCTATGTCAGAGTTTCGTTCTGCGATTGGCTCTTTGCAGTGGCTAGCTGGAACCACGAGACCAGATGTGGCGGCAGATACGTCTCTGATCCAGAAGGCCCATGATGAGCTGACCTATGGTGATTTGCAGGAGGCCAACACAATCCTGAAGTATTGCAAAGCAACAGCAGACACTTGCGTGACAATTAGACCTGTCAGCCTTGATGCTATGATCCTGGTGGCCTACGGCGACTCAGCTTTTGCCAATGCACCTGGAGGCAAATCTCAAGGAGGTTTCTTGATCACCGCAACGACTGCTGAATGTGCGAAGTGCAGTGCCGAAGCATCGCTCCTGGATTGGAAGAGCTACCGACACCAAAGAGTTCTGAGATCCACGCTTGCTTCTGAGGCGGCCAGCTTAGATAAGTCAGAGGACTATGCCAATTTTTTGGGTTGCGTGTTGGGCGAGATGTCTGTTCCCAGTTACATAGCTTCCCATTCCGGTAAGTCCCCATTTTCAATTTGGCCTGTAACAGATGCACGGTCTTTGTTTGATGCAATACATCGTCTGGCGACTAGCTTCCAAGAAAAACGTGTTGAGATTGACATTGCTGCTTTGAGACAGACCTGTCGGAGTTTGCATTGGGTCCCAACTGAAGCTATGCTTGCTGATGCACTAACAAAGCGAAATCGTCAGCTTAGAGATCGATTGCGGCAGTGGCAAATGAGTCCCAAAGTCAGCCTGACGGACTCTCAAGACGCAATCAGTAGCACCACTGGTTCTGAACCATGGCGAGTGAAGCCAACAGAAAGTAAGAGCAGTGACAAATCAGTGAAATCAGTTGCTGTTTCATCTGTTTGATCCTCATCCATTTGGCATTCACTCGCTGCTTGGCTTAAAGGGTGGGAAACGTGCACTTCATGCAATGGTGGTCTGAAAAGGGCTTCAGCTTGTGCGAGTTGTGATCCAGGGCCCCCAGGCTCCATTATCTCATGAACAACTTAAGTTTTCATTTTCTTGTGGTTTGTGCTATTTGATATTTTCACAAGTGGAAGTTGCTGTTCACCGCTGAGCTGAGCAAATATAATTCAGCAACATGTGAATTTTCATCTAGATATAAGATTTGAAACATAGCTAATTAGGAACTTAGCCATATTCATCGATTTTCTTTCAAAATTGTTGTTGCTGCCTTGTTTTTCAAAAAAAAAACCGTCTGACTGACTTGATAAATATTGGTGTAGAATTTAAATGGATATGTCTCAAAATGAGGTGTCCGTTTTTGGTTCCAAAATGGCCCCTTTAAGGGAAAAAACGGACACCTCATTTTGAGACATCCCCATATGGAGAAATTGCTTGTGGGGTCAAAACTATTCAAAACTAAACAGTTACATTCACATGTGGAAATTACTTGTGAGGTAAAAACTAAACCACAACACCTACATGTGAAAATCACTTGTAATGTTTAAATCCAAGAATAACACCTACATGTGAATTTTACCTGTGATATTAAAACCCCACAATAACACTTGCAGTTGAAAAGTACTTGTGAGGTTCAAACTAAACAATGACACTTACATGTGGAAATAAATTGTGAGGTTAAAAGCAAACAATGAGGCTTATATGTGAAAATTACTTGTGAGGTGGAAGCCAAGCGATGACTAGAAATTAGCAAATGCATTGTACATGTGATGACTTGCCTTCACCTCTATCTTATCTTCGTAATCATCTATGGCGGTGGAAACAAAAGTAACTATTGGCGACAGGGCAGAATTTGAGCTTGGGAAAAATAATGCTGCATTACTTGTGAAAATTATTTACTTGCGCAAGATAGAATAAATTCAAAGCATGCCAATTTCTACTTGTGTCACATGAAAACAATACAAAAACAAATGAGAAAGTTATATTTCTTTCAAACATGGTCAACATGATCCGGAAAAAGAGTATGCACTTTATATGCGTTTCTTTTGTGTTTCTTATGCTTTTCAATTTTTTGTCCAAAACATACTTGGCTACTAAATTAATTTACTTTACTAAACCAAAGTAAACTTTACTAGTAACAAAATCCAAGTAAAGTAAAATCATCAAAAAAACTAAAAACACTAGATTTCGAGACTCAGGGTATCCAAAGTGGCTTGATTTCGCCTGGTCGTTGTAGATTTTCATTTTGCTCCCAAACATGAATCTGATTTGATCTGATAGCATAAATCAATAATCAAATTAAATAAACATGGGGTTCCCATCAGGCCATCATTTATTGGAGCATTGGAAAATCAATTTATTTCATGAAGTAAAAGTAATAATGGGATGATCAAAATCAAACTCCGCTGGCCCTGACAAAGGAAGCGCATGAATCAATCTCACAACAACAATTAGGAATTTGTAATTAGCTTAGCTGCTGCTGATGAACAGCGCTTCTTCTGTGCTGTGCTTTGTTCTGGCAATGCACAAACTCTGCGGAGAAGCATGGGCCGTCACTTGCCTTTACCTTACCAGTGATGAAATGATGGTGATGCCCCTGGTGATGACGATAATGAGGGTGGCCTGATGACGACGACGACGATGATGATGATTTCCAGATAATAACGATGATGGTGACGATGGTGGTGATGATGATGATGACGATGGTGACGGTGATGCTGATGATGGCAACGATGATGGAGAAGAATAGTAGAAAAATACATGGACAAACAAATGCATTTTCAAGATGACGTTGTTTTAAATCAATGGGGTATCGTCCGGCTTGGACAAGTATATCAATGGTTATAATTGGGGTGAAATCTGGATCAGCAGTAGCCTCTGCCATACCTCTGCCAGGACTGCACAGAAATATATGCACTGATTTCCTTATCACCACCTGTCAGACTTTCCTGTTTTTTTAATTTTTGTATATTTCTGTGCAGTCCTGGCAGAGGTATGGCAGAGGCTACTGCTGATCCAGATTTCACCCCAATTATAACCATTGATATACTTGTCCAAGCCGGACGATACCCCATTGATTTAAAACAACGTCATCTTGAAAATGCATTTGTTTGTCCATGTATTTTTCTACTATTCTTCTCCATCATCGTTGCCATCATCAGCATCACCGTCACCATCGTCATCATCATCATCACCACCATCGTCACCATCATCGTTATTATCTGGAAATCATCATCATCGTCGTCGTCGTCATCAGGCCACCCTCATTATCGTCATCACCAGGGGCTAAGGTAAAGGCAAGTGACAGCCCATGCTTCTCCGCAGAGTTTGTGCATTGCCAGAACAGCCGCACAGAGCTCAGCGCCCAGCAGCACCAAGCACAGCACAGAAGAAGCGCTGTTCATCAGCAGGCTAAGCTAATTACAAATTCCTAATTGTTGTTGTGAGATTGATTCATGCGCTTCCTTTGTCAGGGCCAGCGGAGTTTGATTTTGATCATACCATTATTACTTTTACTTCATGAAATAAATTGATTTTCCAATGCTCCAATAAATGATGGCCTGATGGGAACCCCATGTTTATTTAATTTGATTATTGATTTATGCTATCAGATCAAATCAGATTCATGTTTGAGAGCAAAATGAAAATCTACAACGACCAGGCGAAATCAACCCACTTTGGATATAGACCGCTCTGTCTAAATGTTTATAGTGCCGGACAATCACTTAGAACATCAATTTTCCAAAATTTTGGACTCTCACACTTAGAACATTAGTGACCCCCCACGCTTAGAACATGGTTGACACTACTGGCCCAAAACAGTTAGAACATCAGGAAATGGATGTTCTAAGTGTGAGGCTCCTTGCAACTAACCCTGGATTCCCAGACATAACATCACAAACAAAGAGTTCGGTTCGGTCACGTTTATTTTCCTGTCTGCGCCCAATCAACATGTTAGCCATCCAAAATATACTTATGTCAATAGACCAATATAGAAATATATATATATATATACATGTTGTAATGCCTTGGGGTGTTCTAAGGGTGGGGGTCTCCACAGCTGATTGACAACTTTGGGTTCATATATATATATATATATATATATAAAAAGAGTTATGTCAATACATCATTAAATATGTCTCTATATATATATATGAATGTGTGTGTGTTTGTTGCAATGTCTCGGGATGTTCTAAGTGTGGTAGTGTTCACAGCTGATTTGTCACTTTGTGTTCATATCAATTTAGTTATGCCATTAGATCATGATAGTTATATATATATATAAACACATAAATATATGTTGTAATGTCTTGGGATGTTCTAAGTGCGAGGGTCTCCACAGCTGATTGATAACTTTGTGTTCATATAAATATAGTTATGTCAATAGATCATGATTTATATATATATGTGTGTGTGTGTTGTATCTAATGTCTTGGGATGTTCTAAGTGTGGGGGTCCCCACAGCTGATTGATAACGTTGTGTTCAAATATATATATATATATATGGTTATGCCAATAGATCATTCAAGATTCATATATATATATGTGTGTGTGTTGTGGTGTCTTGGGATGTTCTAAGTGTGGTGGTCCCCACAGCTGATTGATAACTTTGTGTTCATGTGAATATAGTTATGTTAATAGATCATGAGAGAGATCAATATGTTGTTGTAATGTCTTGGGATGTTCTAAGTGTGGGGGTCTCCACAGCTGATTGGTAACTTTGTGTTCATATAAATATAGTTTTGTCAATAGATCATTTTCAATATATATATATATATATATATGTGTATATGTTGTAATGTCTTGGGATGTTCTAAGTGTGGGGGTCTCCACAGCTGATTGGTAACTTTGTGTTCATATAAATATAGTTTTGTCAATAGATCATTTTCAATATATATATATATATATACATATGAATATATGTTGTAATGTCTTGGGATGTTCTAAGTGTGGGGGTCCCCACGGCTGATTGATAACTTTGTGCTCGTAAAAATGTAGTTATGTCAAAATATCATTATAGAAATATAAGCTTCTCCGCTTACATAGAATATGATTTTTTAGATTGCACGGGCACATTTGCCGAAAATGTACTTAGAATATGTTCCCATTTCATGTTGATTTTTCTCTGCCCATGTTGCCTTTGCTCTCGAAGCCTTTGTACATCTCTATGCGGCGGCGAAATATGTACTTTTTTAGTACACAAAGTAATAAGAAATCGGTCAAATTGGGGACCCTGCCAGTTTTTTTATCACCAAACACCTTGTGAAAATTTTACCTATCTATCTGTCTGGAAGCATGAAAGAATTTACATGGAAAAAAAATATGGAAAAGTGAAGAAATTGTATGGAACATGTGAAGGATTTTTCAAGAAAAATGAAAAACTATATGGACAAATGATGAATTTGACTGAAAAAGTGAAAGACTTTATATGACAAAAATTTGGAAAAGTGAAGAATTTGTGTGGAAACACGAAGGATTTTTTTTTTTAACAGTGAAGAATTTCCATGGAAAAATGACGAATTCGTATGGACAAGCGAAAGAATTTGTATGGTCCAACGGTATTCTAAGTATAGTTTTTTTGACGTCAACTGTATTCTAAGATATTCTAGGTATCGTTTTTCAAGTTCAATTCCTGGGATGCCCGGGGAAGCCAAAAATTTCAATTCCATATTCTGTGTGGGTGGAGGACCTTATTATATATATATACATACATGTTGTAATGTCTTGGGATGTTCTAAGTGTGGGGGGGTCTCCACAGCTGATTGATAACTGTGTAATCGTATAAATGTAGGTATGTCAATAGAATATATATATATATGTATGTTGTAATGTCTTGGGATGTTCTAAGTGTGGGGGTCTGCACAGCTGATTGATAACTGTGTGTTCAAATAGATATATTTCTGTCAATAGATCATTTTAAATATATATATATGTGTATATGTTGTAATGTCTTGGGATGTTCTAAGTGTGGGGGTCTGCACAGCTGATTGGTAACTTTGTGTTCATATAAATATAGTTTTGTCAATAGATCATTTTCAATATATATATATATATACATATAAATATATTTTGTAATGTCTTGGGATGTTCTAAGTGTGGGGGTCTCCACAGCTGGTTGATAACTTTGTGTTCGTATAAATGTAGTTATGCCAATAAATCATTATAGAAATATAAGCTTCTCCGCGTACATATAATATGATTTTTTAGATTGCACGGGCACATTTGCCGAAAATGTACTTAGAATATGTTCCCATTTCATGTTGATTTTTCTCTGCCCATGTTGCCTTTGCTCTCGAAGCCTTTGTACATCTCTATGCGGCGGCGAAATATGTACTTTTTAGTACACAAAGTAAAAAGAAATCGGTCAATTGGGGACCCTGCCAGTTTTTTTTTTTTTATCACCAAACACCTTGTGATTTTTTCCCTATCTAGTTGTCTGGAAACATGAAAGAATTTATACGGAAGAAATCTGGAAAAGTGAAGAATTTGTATGGAACATGTGAAGGATTTTTCAAGAAAAATGAAAAACTATATGGAAAAATGCTGAAATTGACTGAAAAAGTGAAAGACTTTATATGACAAAAATTTGGAAAAGTGAAGAATTTGTGTGGAAACACGAAGGATTTTTTTTTTTAAACAGTGAAGAATTTCCATGGAAAAATGACGAATTCGTATGGACAAGCGAAAGAATTTGTATGGTCTAACGGTATTCTAAGTATAGCTTTTTTGACGTCAACTGTATTCTAAAATATTCTAAGTATCGTTTTTCAAGTTCAATTCCTGGGATGCCCGGGGCAGCCAAAATTTCAATTCCATATTCTATGTGGGTGGAGGACCTTATCTGTTTATATATATATATGTGTGTGTGTTGTAATGTCTTGGGATGTTCTAAGTGTGGGGGTCTCAACAGCTGATTGATAACTGTGTGTTCAAATAAATATATAGCTGTCAATAGATCATTTTAAATAAATATATATATATGTGTATATGTTGTAATGTCTTGGGATGTTCTAAGTGTGGGGGTCTGCACAGCTGATTGGTAACTTTGTGTTCATATAAATATAGTTTTGTCAATAGATCATTTTCAATATATATATATATATATGAAATGTCTTGGGATGTTCTAAGTGTGAGGGTCTCCACAGCTAATTGATAACTTTTTGTTCAAAAAAAAGTGATGTCAATAGATCATTGTAAACAAATATATATGTTGTAATGTCTTGGGATGTTCTAAGTGTCGGGGTCTGCACAGCTGGTTGATAACTTTGTGTTCATTTAAATATAGTTATGTCAATAGATCATCATCATATATATAAATATATATATGTGTGTGTGTTGTAGCGTCCTGGGATGTTCTAAGTGTGGGAGTCTCCACAGCTGATTGATAACTTTGTGTTCTTATATATAAATGTAGATACGTCAATAGATCATTATAGAAATATAAGCTTCTCCGCTTACATGGAATATGCATGTTTCAATTGCACAGGCAAATTTGCCGAAAATGTACTTAGAATATTCCCCCCATTTCCATGTTGTTTTTTTTCTCTGCCCATGTGGCCTTTGCTCTCGAAGCCTTTGTACATCTCTATGCGGCGGCGAAAAAAAAGTACTTTTTAGTGTACAAAGTAATAAGAAATCGGTCAATTTGGGGACCCTGCCAGTTTTTGATGTTGGCATCAAACACCTTGTGAAAATTTTACCTATCTATCTGTCTGGAAACATGAAATAATTTATATGAAAGAAATTTGGAAAAGTGAAGAATTTGTATGGAACATGTGAAGGATGTTTAAAGAAAAATGAAAACTATATGGAAAAATGCTGAATTTGACTGAACAAGTGAAAGAATTTTTATGGAAAAATGACGAATTCGTCTGGACAAGCGAAAGAATTTATCTGGTCCAACGGTATTCTAAGTATATATAGGTTTTTTGACGTCAACTGCATTCTAAAATATTCTAAGTATCGTTTTTCAAGTTCAATTCCTGGGATGCCCGGGGAAACCAAAATTTCAATTCCATATTCTATGTGGGTTGAGGACCTTATCTGTTTATATATATATATGTGTGTGTGTTGTAATGTCTTGGGATGTTCTAAGTGTGGGGATCTCCACAGCTAATTGATAACTTTTGTGTGCATATAAATATAGAATATAGTTATGTCAATAGATCATCATGAGATGTTCTAAGTGCGGGGGTCTCCACAGCTAATTGATAACTTTTGTGCACATATAAATATAGTTATGTCAATAGATCATCATGGGATGTTCTAAATGATCGATTTTCCTGATTCTTACCGTGAGGGTTCACGGCTGTTCCAAACATAGAAATAGACATAAAAATAAAAAAACGTTTTCCAAATGACGTTCTAAGTGAGTGTCCGTCACTATTTTTTTTTGTCAAATTAAAATGATGATATCATCAGAATTGGTTCTGAGGTTGGTTACCGCAAGGGCAACCACGACTCCATTGAACAGTTGAACTCGGGTACTAATGAACATCAGTTATTGGAATCATATTGAGTCAATGGCGGTTGTGGATGGAACCCAACAAATATTCCCAAAAAACCATCTTGTCACTTTTTGACTTCCTTAACCTCAGGCCAGTATTTTGAATATTTTGAATATTTTGAAATTCAAAAAAATCAAAATATTCAAAATATTTTTGTGTATTGGCTAATTTTTTTGAATATTTTGAATATTTTGAAATTCAAAAAATTCAAAATATTCAAAATATTTTTGTATTGGCTAATTTTTTTGAATATTTTGATTTTTTTGAAATTCAAAAAATTCAAAATATTCAAAATATTTTTGTATTGGCTAATTTTTTTGAATATTCTGAATTTTTTGAAATTCAAAATATTCAAAATATTTTTGTATTGGCTAATTTTTTTGAATATTTTGAAATTCAAAAAATTCAAAATATTCAAAATATTAAAAAAAAAGAAATCACCAAAAAAGAAGTTCAGAGAGACTTTTGGGAGAAGTTCATTATATTTTGAATATTTTGAAAATTTGAAATTCAAAATATTCAAAATATTCAAAATATTTTTGTATTGGCTAAATTTTTTTGAATATTTTGAATATTTTGAAATTCAAAAAAATCAAAATATTCAAAATATTTTTGTATTGGCTAATTTTTTTGAATATTTTGAAATTTCTGAAATTAAACAAATTCAAAATATTCAAAATATTTTTGTATTGGCTAATTTTTTTGAATATTCTGAATATTTTGAAATTCAAAAAATTCAATATATTCAAAATATTTAAAAAATATTGAAATCACCAAAAAAGAGGTTCAGAGAGACTGAATATTTTGAATATTTTGAAATTCAAAAAATTCAAAATATTCGAAATATTTTTGTATTGGCCAATTTTTTTGAATATTTTGAAATTTTTGAAATTCAAAATATTCAAAATATTTTTGTATTGGCTAAATTTTTTGAATATTTTGAAATTTTTGAAATTCAAAAAAATCAAAATATTCAAAATATTTTTGTATTGGCTAAATTTTTTGAATATTTTGAATATTTTGAAATTCAAAAAATTCAAAATATTCAAAATATTTTTGTATTGGCTAAAATTTTTGAATATTTTGAATATTTTGAAATTCAAAAAATTCAAAATATTCAAAATATTTAAAAAATAATGAAATCACCAAAAAAGAGGTTCAGAGAGACTCTTGGGAGAAGTTCATTATATTTTGAATATTTTGAATATTTTGAAATTCAAAAAAATCAAAATATTCAAAATATTTTTGTATTGGCTAATTTTTTTGAATATTTTGAATATTTTGAAATTCAAAAAATTCAAAATATTCAAAATATTTTTGTATTGGCTAATTTTTTTGAATATTTTGATTTTTTTGAAATTCAAAAAATTCAAAATATTCAAAATATTTTTGTATTGGCTAATTTTTTTGAATATTCTGAATTTTTTGAAATTAAACAAATTCAAAATATTCAAAATATTTTTGTTTTGGCTAAATTTTTTTGTATATTTTGAATATTTTGAAATTCAAAAAATTCAAAATATTGAAAATATTTTTGCATTGGCTAAATTTTTTGAATATTTTGAATTTTTTGAAATTCAAAAAAATTCAAAATATTCAAAATATTTTTGTATTGGCTAAATTTTTTGAATATTCTGAAATTGTTGAAATTCAAAAAATTCAAAATATTCAAAATATTCAAAAAATAATGAAATCACCAAAAAAGAGGTTCAGCGAGACTTTTGGGAGAAGTTCATTATATTTTGAATATTTTTATTTTTTTGAAATTCAAAAAAGAACACAATATTCAAAATATTTTCGTTTTTGGCTAATTTTTTTGAATATTTTGTTTGTTTTTTCGAAATTCAAAAAAATCAAAAAAATGTGAATGCATATTTTTTTGATTTTTTTGAATTTTCTGAATTCAAAAATTATAAAAAATTGAAAACATGAATACCCCAAAAGTGAGAAGCTGGGCTTCCAATAGTAATCTATGCAGTATATGGAAAAAACTCAATACTAAACTATGTATTCAAAAAAAAATCCGAATACTAAACTGTGTATTTGAAAAAAAACTACTGCTAAACTAAGTCTGGCTCTCTTTCTGGGAATTTCATTTTGTTATTGTTTTTTTGAATTTTCTGAATTCATTTTTTTTTCATAGGCGTTTCTTTTTAATCCATCATTGGTGGAAAGGGTGAGCTGGGGTAGGGGAGGGGTGAGAGGCGTCTTTCAATCTACATCCTGCACTCCACACAGTAGGAATAGGGTGTCAGAACACAAGTCAAGTCTTAAATTAGATAGGGCGGGGGGGCAGGGGGGCGAGAACAGGGGTGGAAAGGCAAGGGCGGCAGCTACCTCCTGAATACCCTATTATCTGCTCTCGTTTCCTTTCAGTTCTTCATCATAGTCACTTCCACTATTCGTCCCTTTTGCATCTCACTCTCATCCGGCGTCCCCTCCCCTCCCCCCTTCCCTCTCTTTCCTTCATTGCCTCCCTTCCCACTCTCCTCTCTACTACGACACCTTTTGGATCTTTCCTCTCTTCGTTTGTTGTTTGACTTTGTTGCATAATTCATAATATGGAATATCAAAAAAATGAAAAAAATGAATACCCCAAAAGTGAGAAGCTTAGCTGCCAATAGTAATCTATATATGCAACAAACAACTCAATACTAAACTATGTAACTATGCATTTAAACAATACTAAACTACGTATTCATTTTAAAAAAACTACTGCTAAACTAAGTCTGGCTCTCTTTCTGGGAATTTCATATTTTTGTTTTTTTTTTGAATTCAAAAATTCAACAAATTAAAACAAAAAAATGCATACTCCAAAACGAGAAGCTGAGCTCCCAATAGTAATCTATATATGCAAAAAATGTCAATACTGATGTATTCAAAGCATACTAAACTATGTTTTAAAAAACATGCTAAACCATGTGTGTGCGGTTCCCTTTCTGAGAATCTTATTATATACTTTGTTGACCCCAAAAATCATCAATACTAAACTATATATCCACCCAAAAAAGCCACCAATATTAAACTATGTAGCAAAATAAGGAAACAAACTGCAGACAATGAAAGTCCTGTGTCTCAAAAGCACCCAAAAAGAACAACAGTAATGAGGAGAGAAGGGAAGAAGGCACTGGGAAAGACAAGAGGAACAAGTAATGAAAGAAAGGGAAGAGGAGAAAAGCTCTCTTCTCCGTCCCAAAATGCTGGAGACCTAGAAAGAAGCACGGTAGTGGAGAGAGGATAAGGAGACCGCTTGGAGGGAAACATGTAGTAGAGAGAGGGTAAGGGAATGTAACGGATAATAGGTTTCGTCCCAAAGCACACAGAGACAAGCAAGGAGACTTATACGAAGGAAGACAAGTAGGGAGAAGCATTCTGCCCAAAGCAGCCTGAGAGAAGAATAGCAATGGGGAGGGAATGAAGGATACAACTTGGAGAGAACAAGGGAGACAAGTATACAACTTGGAGAGAACAAGGAAGACACGTACGGAAACAGATGGCAGACGAGAAGAATCAGGGGTCCCAACAAGCACCTAGAAAGAAGAAGAGCAAGAGAGAGAGAGAGAGAGAGAGAGAGAGAGAAAGAGAGGAAAGAAAGAAAGAAAGAAAGGAAGGAAAGGAAGGAAAGAAAGAAAGAAAGAAGGGCACGAAATGGAGACAACAAGGACGACAAGTACGGAAACAGACAATGGACAAGGAGCATCCGATGAGCATCCTGTGCGCCGGAAGCACCCAGAGAGAACAACAGCAACGAAGAAAGAAGTGTCAAAACAAGTTGAGAACAAGCAGAGAGACGGGCGCAGAAACAGATGGGACACAAGGAGAGTCCTGTACCCAAAGCAACCAAAACAAAGAACACTGAGCAATGGATCAACAAGGGAGACAAGCACAGAAACAGGTGGAAAACAAGGAGAACTTTGCGTCCCAAACGTACCCAGAGAAAAGAATAGCAATAGACAGAGAAGTACGGAAACAAGTTTGAGACAACAAGGGGAACGAACACGGAAACAAATGGGAGACGAAGAGACGAAGAGTATCCTGTTTCCAGAAGCATCCAGGAAGAAGAACAGTAACAGGGATGGACAAAAGGAATGGAGAGAGGAGTACTGCAACACAAATGAAGGACTCGGGAATGTTTATTGCCCCAAAGCACCTAGAGGTCCTAAAGCCTAGACACACGTGGGAGACAAGGAGAATCTTGGGTCCCAAAAGCACCTAAAGAGAACAACGGTAGTGAGGAGAGAAGTGAAGAAGGCAGTGGGAAAGATTAGAGCAACAAGTAATGAAAGAAAGGAAAGAGGATAAAAGCTCTCTTCTCCGTCCAAATGCTGGAGACCTGGAAAGAAGCACGGTAGTGGAGAGATGATAAGGAGACAAGTTGGGGACTAGTAGAAAGGCAAATAGGGTAACATATGGTAGGGACCCAGGGTAAGGGAATGTAACGGAGTAACGGATAATGGGTTTCGTATGGTTTCGTCCCAAATCACACAGACTTCCACAAAGGAAGGCAAGTAGGGAGAAACAAAGACCGGGAAATCCATTCTTCCCAAAGCAGCCTGGTAGAAGAATGGCAATGGGAAGGGAATGAAGGATACAACTTGGAGAGAACAAGGGGAACAAACACGGACACAAATGGGAGACGAGAAGACTCAGGAGTCCAGGGTCCAAAAGCACCCAGAGAGAACAACAGTAACTAATGAGGAGAGAAGCGAAGAAAGCATTGGGAAAAACTAGAGGAACAAGTACGGAAAGAGGAGAAAAACTCTCCTCTCCGTCCCAAAATGCTGGTGACCCGGAAAGAAGCACGGTAGTGGAGAGATGATAAGGAGACAAGTTGGGGACAAGTAGGAAGTCAAGTAGGGTAACATGTGGTAGTGACCGAGGGTAAGGGAATGTAACGGATAATAGGTTTCGTCCCAAAGCACGCAGAGACAAGCACAGCAATTAAGAGACAAGTACAGAAAGCAGCCTAAGAGAAGAAATGAGAAGAATAGCAAGGGGGAGGCAATTAAGGATACAACTTGAAGAGAACAAGGGAGACAAGTACGCAAACAGATGGGAGACGAAGAGAATCATGTGTCCAAATAAGCACCTAGAGAGAAGAACAGCGAGAGAGAGAGAGAGAGAGAAAGAGAGAAGTAAGGGCACGAGTTGGAGAGAACAAGGGGGATAAGCACGGAGACAGACAGAGGACAAGGAGCATATTGTCCCCCGGAAGCACCCAGAGAGAACAGCCACATGTGAGAGTGAAGTAGAGAGACGAGTACGAAAACAGATGAGACTTGAGTCCTGTCCCCAAAGCCACCAGAATGAAGAACACTGAGCAATGGAGAGAGAGGAACGGGAGACGAGGAGATTCCTTTGACCAAATTCACCCGGAGAGAAGAATCGCAATGGAGATAGAAAAATAAAGAAACAAGTTGGGAACAGACAAGGAGACAAGTATGGAAACAAATGGGAGGCAAGAAGAATCCTTTGCCATCGAGCACCACGAAGAGTATCCTGTGCCCAGAAGCACCCAGGAAGAATAACAGTAACAGGGAGGGACAACAAGGAATGGACAGAGGAGCACTGCAACAAGGTGACGGAAGGGACATAAATGATGGACTCGGTAATGTTTATGGCCCCAAAGCACCTGAAGGTTCTAAAGCCTAGACAGAAACAGCAACGGAGAGAGTAGAATGAGTAGGAAAGTAAAATGGAGTAAGAAAAGGGAGAAAAAAATTGGCTGAATAAGGACACAAATTGGAACACATGGGAGGCAAGGAGAATCTTGGGTCCCAAAAGCACCCCGAGATAACAACTGTAATGAGGGTGAAGAAAGCACTGAGAAAGAATAGATGAACAAGTAAGGAAAGAAAAAGGGAAGAGGAAAGAAACCTTGCTCTCCGTGCCACATGCTGCAAACCCGGAAAGAAGCACGGTAGTGGAGAGATGATAAGGAGATAAGTTGGAAACAAGTAGGAAGGCAAGTAGGGTAACATGTGGTAGTAACCGAGGGTACAGTAAGGTAATGTAACGGATAATAGGTTTCGTCCCAAAGCACACAGAGACAAGCACAGCAATTGAGAGACAAGCAAGGAGACTTATACGAAGGAAGACAAGTAGGGAGAAGCATTCTGCCCAAAGCAGCCTGAGAGAAGAATAGCAATGGGGAGGGAATTAAGGATACAACTTGGAGAGAACAAGGGAGACAAGTATACAACTTGGAGAGAACAAGGAAGACACGTACGGAAACAGATGGCAGACGAGAAGAATCAGGGGTCCCAACAAGCACCTAGAAAGAAGAAGAGCAAGAGAGAGAGAGAGAGAGAAAGAAAGAAAGAAAGAAGGGCACGAAATGGAGACAACAAGGACGACAAGTACGGAAACAGACAATGGACAAGGAGCATCCGATGAGCATCCTGTTCGCCGGAAGCACACAGAGAGAACAACAGCAATGAAGAGAGAAGTGTCAAAACAAGTTGGGAACAAGCAGAGAGACGGGCGCGGAAACAGATGGGACACAAGGAGAGTCCTGTACCCAAAGCAACCAAACGAAGAACACTGAGCGCGGGGGGGGGGGGAGTAGTAGAACAAACAAGGAGACAAGCAGCTAAGCATGGAAACAAATGACAGACAAGAAGAATCCGCTGCCATCAAGCACCCAGAGAAACAGAACTCAGGCAGGGAGTAGGAGCCAACACGGGAGACAAGCACGGAAACAGGTGGAAAACAAGGAGAACTTTGCGTCCCAAACGTACCCAGAGAAAAGAATAGCAATAGATAGAGAAGTACGGAAACAAGTTTGAGACAACAAGGGGAACGAACACGGAAACAAATGGGAGACGAAGAGACGAAGAGTATCCTGTGCCCAGAAGCATCCAGGAAGAAGAACAGTAACAGGGATGGACATAAGGAATGGAGAGAGGAGGACTGCAACACAAATGAAGGACTCGGGAATGTTTATTGCCCCAAAGCACCTAGAGGTCCTAAAGCCTAGACACACGTGGGAGACAAGGAGAATCTTGGGTCCCAAAAGCACCTAAAGAGAACAACGGTAGTGAGGAGAGAAGTGAAGAAGGCAGTGGGAAAGACTAGAGCAACAAGTAATGAAAGAAAGGAAAGAGGATAAAAGCTCTCTTCTCCGTCCAAATGCTGGAGACCTGGAAAGAAGCACGGTAGTGGAGAGATGATAAGGAGACAAGTTGGGGACTAGTAGAAAGGCAAGTAGGGTAACATATGGTAGGGACCCAGGGTAAGGGAATGTAACGGAGTAACGGATAATGGGTTTCGTATGGTTTCGTCCCAAATCACGCAGACTTCCACAAAGGAAGGCAAGTAGGGAGAAACAAAGACCAGGAAATCCATTCTTCCCAAAGCAGCCTGGTAGAAGAATGGCAATGGGAAGGGAATGAAGGATACAACTTGGAGAGAACAAGGGGAACAAACACGGACACAAATGGGAGACGAGAAGACTCAGGAGTCCAGGGTCCAAAAGCACCCAGAGAGAACAACAGTAATTAATGAGGAGAGAAGCGAAGAAAGCATTGGGAAAAACTAGAGGAACAAGTAAGGAAAGAAAGGAAAGAGTAGAAAAACTATCCTCTCCGTCCCAAAATGCTGGTGACCCGGATGATGGACTCGGTAATGTTTATAGCCCCAAAGCACTTGAAGGTTCTAAAGCCTCGACAGAAACAGCAACGGAGAGAGTAGAATGAGTAGGAAAGTAAAATGGAGTAAGAAAAGGGAGAAAAAATTGGCTGAATAAGGACACAAATTGGAACACATGGGAGGCAAGGAGAATCTTGGGTCCCAAAAGCACCCAGAGATAACAACTGTATTGAGGGTGAAGAAAGCACTGGGAAAGAATAGATGAACAAGTAAGGAAAGAAAAGGAAGAGGAAGGAAAAGAGCTACAACCACTGGATAAGATCAGAAAGGAGGACGGTCGCATTATACCAAAAGGTCCCTGCCACATATATATATATATATATTTATGTACGATAATGTAATGTGTATAGTATACATGTAAAAACACGCAATAAAGTTTTTTGCTATTGACCTATGGTTGGTGAATGCTGGTTCATGAATTTTGGGCTTAGAGTACGTTGTTTGGTGACCAATGGGATATAATGGGATGATTTAGGCTGCTGGATCGTTGGCACATGGAGGTGAAATTGTGGTAAACCAAGCATAAAGCCCAATGGCCCATGTTGTGTTAGTTCTATGAACTTGATGAAAACTCTGAAAGTGAGAATTTGTTCTTGATTTGTTGTAATAGGTCATTAGTTAATGACTACAATTGGGTTTGTCACAGTCATTTCATAGGCTTATTTTGAGCCATGAACAGAGTCATGTAACATCCGACTGGGAGATCCTCAGAATGTTTGTAGGGTACCGTAGGGTTCCATAGGCTACATAGCTGGCACCCCAACTGACGATAGGACCCAATCAGCAATGGGTCTATGTGCATCAAAGCATTGGAAATAGCAAGAGAAGCACATGGAAATGGGACGGTAGTGCTTTTAGTGTGACGTAATTAACCTGTTGAAATAGACTGTCTTGGTATTTGGATGTCATAAACAGTACAGGGTTGAGCAGCTCAGCCCCCAACGTTCCTCAAAGGAGAAGGCGGAGACCAGAAAGGCAGCACTGGGAGCAATGAAACGTCCTGCTGCAAAGTGAGTAGAGACGGGCGGCTGGGCGGCCAGCCACTGCAGTCAACAAGACAACCGAAGAGCCGGGGAGCCTCCACGACCTTTGGAATATTTTTTGATACTCTTCAATACTTGAAGTGTCCGTGCCATATTCTACAGACCAACTAGGCAGATCTACCGGGTCAGGATGGGTCACAACATCTTAAAACAAGCGGAGTCCATCGCACTATATTGATGATCAGCTTGTGAGAGGCATCCTAACGGGTTTGATCGAATCTTGAACTCAGAGCTCTGGTGCCTCACCCGCATACCATAGTCACGACCAGCAATACTTGCACAAGATTTGACCTGTTTGCGAGGTGGCTGACTGCATTTAAGTTGTTTGACAGGTGGTATTTCTGGCGTGGTGGTATTTCTGCCGTGGTGGCTGTGGGGAAGCAGCCTCATGAAAGGTAGTGACAGCAACGATCACAAAATGACAGGGCATTGTGCAACACAAAAAATTGGGGGTGAGTCCACTGGAATCCGACAGCAGGGTAGCAGTTCGTATAGTCAGTTGCTTTGGCACAGGCTAGCGGCTAATCATGTAGAAATGATTACAGACACACAAGTGAGGCTCTAGCCACAAGATGTCTCACTGCACAAGTGCAAATATGTTTTGGTAATATGCACAATCGTGCGATCGTACTATTCTATGTCTAGAATCTAGAATATATGTGGGATTTTCCAAGATGTGAAGGTCAAATATCAGTTACTTTCCATTTTTAAGCTACATTGACATTGGCTTTTGGGTGGATGGTAGGCACTTGGTTCCTCCACAACCGAGATTTATAGGGATGATAGGTGGTGGAATTTGTTTGGTAAGTTCAAAACTAAGCCCGCGCACCTTGCAAACGTACCAGTTGATGAACCAGAGGCATACTCCCCCTGTAGTTTGTAGCCTACCTACTTGCCTCCTTTCGGGCATGGCATATGGTGCGTCGATGTGAGGGAAGGTGGGCTGTATGAAGCACACCTTTGTGATTTCATTGAATTTGTTTGGCCAGGGCGATGACAAGAGAGAGGTGTGGCTTTGAAGTGCTTTGCGGACATTGCGCTGACGTGCTTTGAGATTGAATCTGCTGCATCAGCCACATGTTGGAACAAACATGCCAAAGATTGCAAAAAGCGGTCCGGCATTGAACACATGCAAACGTATTTTAAAAGCGGATAGCCTCAATATTTCTGCAGATATTTGCCTGGAAATCAGGCAATCACCGCACCTGGCGGGGAGCCTTCAGGCGAGCTGAGACCAGTCTCCACACGGGTTGGCAATGGGATATCCAGGGCTTTGGACGGAACGCTTTGGAGCTAGGGGCCATGGGTGTCTCGGATATCATAGATTCATAGGATATTCATGTTTTTATATATATATACACAGTAATATACAGTATTATATGTTTATTTTTTTATCTATATTCATATTAAATCATATTAAATCTAATTAATTGATTTTAGTGGGAATATGGGGAGCCAGGGAGCTCCTGTGTCCAAACATGTCCACATGATACTTTATGGCTGAGGTCCCTCCTTGTTTCCTGCAAGTTGGGGTCCGAAGCAATATCCAGCCGACGATGTTGTGTTGCAAGTTGTTCTAGGAAGCATATGTACGCAATACGTGCTTGAACGATTTTGGACGTGCATTGACATGATACTACATGATCCTTATAGGTGTGGCATGTGACTTGTCCATTCACTCAAACTGCAAGCAGCTCGTGGCTGCAGGGGATGGCGGCACAGCGCTGGATGTGACTTGGTTTTCTTGCTGCTGAATCGTCGGAATGCGGTATCGGATGATGCATTGTTTTAAAAGTTGGTTGTCGTTTTGCAAGGTGTTATTTTCTATATCAACGTGTTGATGTTCAATCCTCTTACTTTGACGAAATTGAATCGACACATGATTCAATTAATTCAATGCTTTGGGTTTAACTAATCTAGAATTATGATGAATTATGTAAGAAACACGATTGCGTGTTTGTAAGTTTGCTGATTCATTATGTGTTGATACATTGTATCGCATTCTCGTCCAATTTTCCAAGTGCAAAGATGTGTCAAAGGGTGTGTGGCTCATACACCAGGTTGATGCTGAAGCTGAGAACTTGCCAGAGCCTTGCGCGCAGCCAGGACCTCCAAACTGGGCCAAGAGCCCATAGGTTCCATATGGTTCCATCATCTTCCATCCCACTTTTGGTTTCGATCATCCCACTTTCTTGGCGCTTTTTTTACGCCCTGGGACGATCCCATTTGTGACTTTTTGAAACCACCAGAAATCCATGGAAGCAGCCTTTTGCCTGTTGCGTTAAGCCATGGCCACAATAAAATCTCAGCTTTGATGCTAAGGATCCCATGTAAGGGTCTCTCAATACCACTCGCTAGCTTGAATTGTGACGCTGTGACGCGCTGCCAGCTGCAAGGACACGATGCAGAGCCGACAAGTGAGCAGAAGCCACCATCGGAGTAAACAATAGGCATCATTTCTTCAAGGACTGTGCCTACACAAATTCCAGCCCTGCACAAATTGGAGTCACCAAGAAAACGCCCGAATTATGCAGGTGAACATATTTAGAGGGATGCTTGATTCATGTTTATATACCTAGACTTCGACCACATAGAATAAAGGTTTGTCGTCGCTGTAGGCCACTGTAGGCATTGCAATGACATAAATTACAATAAAATGCTTGTGAGGTTCCAGTGGTTCCAGTTTCTTCGGAAGTTATCCCCTAAAGATCCTCACATATCCTCAGAGGCTTGAGTCAGCTGAAAGTTCACCGCTATGTCTGCAGAAGCCTCCTGAATGGAATGTTTCACCCAGAAAAAAGAGCTGCTGCACCGGCTTTAAATAATCATAAGGAAAACTGTAGAACTCCTCAAGATTGCAGAGCTTGCGTTCCAGGTGTTTTTGTTGGACTAATTTTGCAGGCAAAAGATTCACCACATCATCAACATCAAGGACCAATGACCTGGAGGTTTCTTTGCTATGACCCCAGAAGTCAGGGTCCTGATCAGTGGTGAGGCTAGCTGCGGGGATCACAGGTCCTTTTTGGGGGGGCCTTGAGTATCTCATGTGTATCGATCTATTCGGAATCTATTCGGTGGCCAGGGCGATGAGGAAAGAACACATTGGATTGTCACTCTTGAAGTTGGCTTCTTCTCCCTTGTTTGTTGATTAGATTCCGGCACTAGGCCAAGTAACCTTGTGTATAGACTACCCAACTCTTTAGTTGTTTACTGAAACTACTTCTCACTTAAATTCATGGATTTGTTGTTACTCAAGTCCTCACATTTCTGTTGCTCAAATCCCCTATTTGTTCGATGAAACCTTCAATTACTTCCCAAGTTTGCGGAATCCGAGAGGAAGATAATCGAACCCTCCGAACAGAGCTGAAGAAGGCCAAAGCCTCAAAGTTTGGGCGGACCTGTGCCATGGTCAAAGCATCCGTTGTTCCCAAAATTAAAAAGGAATGCTCGGATGTTTATCCCCCCATCAATAGATATCTTTTCCGGCTTTTTGTGCGTTCATATAACTGCTACAAGGAAGCCCATTCAAGATAATGGGATGACAATGCCATGACGATGGCACATGTGTTGGACAATGTTGGACTAACTTCAGGATTTGGTGCCAGTGGGGGAAACTGCACATTTGGGTGTTCAGATCGTGGATAAATAGAGCGTGTAGGGTCAATAAATAGAGTTCTACACAATTTGGCAAGTTTGGCAATTTTGCCTGACTGGCAAGTTGGCCTTTTGCCTGACTTTGTCCCACGGGGTGACTTTGTCCAAAGGGGTGAATATCTTCAGCGATGTGAGTCATGGTATGGATTTGGGCACCAATATACTAAGGATTCTTTTCGGTACTCGACAAATTCATGGATTTTATGATTTTTATGGAGCCAAATGTGTGGAGAAACAAATTGTGGGGATATATCTTCACAGATGGGAGTTATGAACCATCTTTGTGTGATGGAGGCCCCGCAAAAGCGATGAGTGATGTTTTGAATGCGCAGTTTTCGGTGGACTCAAATTCAAGCACACTGCCATGGCGACAGCTGTCTGGGCGCCTGACTAGAATGCCAAAGAGGGCCCGTTCCGCTCCACCAGGCCAGAGCAAAGGGTGTTCTGCATGGACATAGCGGCCTCTATGAAAATAGGATACTCCAAAACCCTATGATTTCTCATTGAGTCATGTTCGTTACAGTACTGATCAGTACTGTAAATGTCGATACATGGAGGGTATGCCATGGTATGCCCTATTTTCAAACACATAATTTGTGGCAACTGGGATCATTCCGGGAGTCCGCTTGGGCAACTGGGCCGGGCTGATACCTGGTAGCATAACTCAAAAGTGCGGCAAGGTGGCACAGCCAAGATATACTGTATATATATATATATATACATATTGTATGTATATATGTTTTACACACATATAATATCATGTATATATATATATATCACACTGTACATAAATAAGTGCACACACATATATGATATACGCACAGTGCATGGGCTTTGCCAAGGCATTGCAGGTGAGAACATTGCGCAGGGTCAACATGGTTCGCGATAGCTCGCTGCCTGATCAGGTCACGAGAAGGTTCATAGATGTGATGTGTGGATCTTCATAGAAACTGGTCACCAGTCACCAGGTCAGTGGTTAGCGTTGTAAGCCACTTCTGAATGGTACAAGCAATGGACACTTTCAGTATCTCTCAGCTTTAGGCCTTTCGGGACTTGGAAACCAACAAGTCTGCGGTTGGTCCAGTCAATGGGAAAGGTTACTGTAGAACTTTGAACTTCACGATTTGTGTGGTATACTGAGATATACTGAGTATGTTGCTGCTTATGCAGGTGTATGCCCCAAACTGGTGGCGAAAGCGCTTTGGTTTTCGCCATGTTTTCCAGGCCACCGTAAGAATTGGATATTTGGATGATTCATGATGTTTCTTCCTAATAAACATTACACTAGCGACTCATTTGAAACTTTCCAAACGGCTCGAGTCTTGGCCGATTTGGATATGCATCCCAGTTGGCACTCGGAAGTTAACATCATGTAAGGGTATAGATTCTAGATAGGATAGACCCCAGTCGGTTTTAAGCTGTGTTTAGCTTGTTGCGATTCCTGGGTTCCACACCGTCAAGTACTGAAAGTGTCTGTGTGTGTGGGTGTTTTTCAGGAGTGGTCCTCAAAGCTATCCATTCAATGGCCCAGCTTTTCACATCACAGGATGTGGCCATCTCCTCCAAGATTCCACTGCGAGTCGTAGGAGGGGCCGGGGTCTGGCGGGAGAACTTGTGGAGACCATGAGTCGGGGGGCATTGGATCACGCTGTACACCCAGGGAATGCCATTTTTTGGATCAGGCATTTCAAGGATTACCCTCTGGTTATTTAACATAGCCATGGAAAATCACTATGTTTAATAGGTAAACCATCTATAAATGGGCCATTTTCCATGGCTATGTAAAATAACCAGATGGTGACACACTTTTTTCAGGAGTGGTACTCAAGAAACAACCTTCAAATGTGGGGATTTGGCAAAGTGGGCCTGCGTTCTATTGCGATGCTTTGGGCCAGACACCAAGAAGACCTTGGTGTAAGCATTCCGCTCACAGCAAAGACTGTACGGCAGTGCCCTGTTTCACTCTTCTGAGATGGATGAGTCGAAGGCCGCCCTGTGGTGGGCCACGATGGGCCACGATTCTCGGGTTGTTCGTTTACCCACCACCCGTAGGATTGAACAGAGGACTTTGCAAAGATGGGAACTTTCTTCACAGTACTGTACGACACATGCAGCATGTAAGAATACTTGCATTTTCAGAAAGGAATATCTATATATCTATAAGCCAGTAGTACCGTACCGCATCGTACCGCACAAGGCGGTGGCGGAAGTTTCAAAGATAGGAAACTATAGGAGAGGTGAGTTGTTGTGATGCATGGATGGCAGAGCGAACTGATGGACCGAAAGGTGGTTGGAGTTGTGCTTTATGGAATGGTTGCAGTGGTCACCTCACCCACAACTGCTGGATGTAGCGTGGCGTGTAGTTGTAACTGTAGCTGTAGTTGTAGTGTAGCGGTAGTTGTAGTTGTACTGTAGTGGAAATTGGTGTAGTACAGACAGTGTAGTTGTAGTTGTAGTTACACTACAGTGTAATTTAATTAGCGTATATTAGTGTAGTGTAGTGTGTAGTTGTAGTTGTAGTAGGCGTCGCGGTGGCGGTGGCGGTGGTGGTGGTGGGTGGTTGGTGGTGGGTGGTTGGGTGGTGGTGGTGGTGGTGGTGGTGGTGGTGGTTGTGGTGGTCGTGGTAGTGGTAGTAGTAGTAGTAGTAGTAGCAGCAGGAGGAGTAGTAGTAGTAGTAGTAGCAGGAGTAGGAGTAGGAGAAGGAGAAGGAGTAGGAGTAGTAGTAGTAGTAGGAGGAGGAGTAGTAGTAGTAGTATACAAGTTATGCAAGTGCAATACATAAGATAAGTTAAGGTATCTTCTTACCGGCTTGGGATGGGCAAGGGTACCCAGACTTGGGTTTGCTTGAGAATGTGATGTGGTTCTGCCATGGTTTCCGCGGAATGTTATTAAGCGAACCTCCATTGATTAACGTCCCAAATTCTCGCATTAATTCACATTCCATTTTTTCAATAATCTTCATCATAAAACAACAATCTCCAAATGATACTGATATTAGTGTTCGAGATATGAAGGGATTGCATTTATCAAATCACTATCGCCATATTGGAGCCGATTTGGGCCCGGTAAGCCGTGGGGTTGGAGGTGCGGGATGCGCAAAATCCCGCGGAGAAGATGCCTGAACAAGATAAGGCTCCGGAATGCTGCCAGCTGCCCTTTCTCTCTCAGATTTGAGGGTTTATATGTAACAGGAAAACTTTGGTATACGGTGGTAAACCATGATTTCTGAATTGATGTTACTTGTGCTTTTCCCCTTTCAGTCAATCCAAATCCATTGATTTTTCCAGGAACCGTCACCAGTATTGAGGGTTGGACCCTGAAATCCAGTGGATCGTCATAGTCCCCATGTTGAAAATGCAAGTAGTGATTTGTTCAGGATCTTTTGGGAGTCTTGTCTGAAATTAAGGCTTGACACAAGCCCTTGCACATCCCGAACACTCCATGAACAAGTGTGCCAACATTTATGTACTTACAACCAGGTAATTCAGGTAAGCTGGTTCTGCAGCACAGTCCTTGCAGGAAAGTGCATCTACTTCGTTCGAGACCCATTCCCCATCAGCAATTTCGAGTCGGGATCCCCAGATTTGTTGAGATGGTGTTACAGCCCAAGACGCTGGGCGATCAATCCCCCCTGGATTTGAGGTTTCCAGAAAATGGGGATCCTCACACTGGGACTTCAGTTTCCAGAGTTTTTACATTCAGAGCATTGTTGGTGATTTTCATTCATTTCCCCTTTGTGCACCCAAGAATGACATTCAAACCACTGAAGGGAATGGCGAAATCGAAGGTAATGGGTTCAAAAAATTGCCCGGAAGTAGTACCAGCAATCCAATCTGGCAGCCGGCACAGGAAGTTTGCCAATTTCTATTACATTCGCCGTTAAAAGACAGCACATCCTTTTAAAAAAACATTCCTCCCGAATGCTGAATCCAGCAAAAAAAAGCTGCTGTTTATATAGTATTGGATCTACGAATTTGTGGGTCCATGTAAAATTGTGTTGTTTTTTTCCTGGGAAAACTGGACATTCTGAAGCCAGGCGGTTGGGATGAATCAAGTCGCGGGCAGGCACAGGGCGGGGGTGAAAGAACTCTCAAGATTTATGGGTGTGTTTGAGCCTGCGGGACGGGCCCCTTAAAGCTGCAATTTTCATATAATATAATATAATATATATATATATTATAATAGTGAATTGTGATTCATAATCTATGATAGTGATTAATCATGACACTGGTACCAGTATTTTGGGGCTACTTTCCTGCTTGTAGCAGTATATGCAACATGTGGATATAGGTCCCTTTACATTTCCTGGTTACATGGTGCCTATAATGATGGAGGTACTATGCCATACAAGGCCATATTAATCTGGGTGAGATACCCTTACATGGACCTTACATTGACCTTTCATTTGAGTAGCTACCTCATTTTAGCTACCTGAAATGTATCATGCGACCACCACCTTCTGCCAGGGGAAACTGCGCGGTCTGCCATCGTTGAATCGTGGCTACCGCACCCCCGATCCATCTCCAAGCCATCTTCCAAAGTGCTGGGCTCTCAGCTATTAAATTGAGGTGATATTGGGACTGTAATGGGGTCACCCACAATCAGATTTTAATGTTCACCCACGATTATAAAACTCACCCTAAATATATAAAGCTAACCAACTCCCAAACTAAATAATAAATGACCCTAAATAAAGCTATTTTTTTTTGGCCCTAAACCCAAGATTTGCCCAGATGAATACTAAATCAATACTAAAACAATTGTTGGATTCCTTATTTTGTTTGGAAATTGCATTTTGTAATTCATTTTCAACTGTGGTAATTGAAAATCAATACTTACAAACAAGTTTGATGGTGGCTAGAAATCTATTTAGGGGCAAAGAGGGGGGGCCCTATTGATTAATCAGAGGTCAACATTTAGTGGCCTAGAATGGAGCAAAATTGGATGTAGAGGTGATATGGTAAGAAGATGTAATAAGGTCGTTTTCTAAACCTATGTTGAATTGTTGTCAGCTTTTCTGATGTAATTTTGGGTTTGGGTGTCTGGATTGGTGGAGCCCGACGCAACCGTGAATGATGCTCTTTCAATGGGAAATTCCGCCCAAGACGGTGACCAACGAAAGGAATCAAAGCCGGGCAGATGATGGTAGATAGATATCCCCAGAGATTTGCTCCATGCATAGGATTTGTTGGATTTTTTTTGGGTTTGTCACAATATTTTGGGAATCCCCCCAAGTTCCACGGTTTATCATGTGAGATTAAACGGCCACTTGCCTTGGGCGTATCCCCGTTCTCAGGTGGAGCACTAGAACTCATGATTGGCGTTCCTCGATGGGCAGTGTGTCATGCGGCGGCTGGATGGCTGCGGCAGTACTTGGATAGTTCCATTTTTATCCATGTTTGATGGCTTTTTGAGCAGGAGTAGTTGTTGTTAAATGTTGATGAGCTCCGGTGAACACAGATGTTGCTTTCTCAAAATGGCGACTACCACCAAATCATCCAAATTTAGATAATTATATATGGGTTTGCAACCCCTGGTATTGATTTTGGGGTATCATGGGTATGGGTATCACATGTTGAAATACAGCAAAATGTGCCAACTCTACAGGTAGCACACTGTGGCAGCGTATCTTCGGTCCCCATACAATCAGCTATACATACACATTTATGTGCATACAGTAGCAAACCCAAAAAAGATAGAGCAGTAAATCATCACTATTTATGGGATTTCACTCTTGATCTTTTTGTCGTTGCTGTATTGCATGCATACATTCCAGTAAGCACAGAAACAGACCCAGAGAGCTTGGAACCGCCATTTGCCACAGGAAAAGAGGTGGCCCGTAGGGAGAAGAAGGTAAACACACTATATATATTGGTGTTTCTACAAGGTGGTGGCCCCTGGTCAGGCATGTTGCTTTAGAAACTTCATTAACTATATATTTATGCAATATGATAGATACAGATAGATACAGTAGATGGACAAAAGATTCAATCCCTGCAGCCTGCAACACACACTATGTTGAACCCCCGCGCCCCCAAATCTCAATGTTTCAGCGCGCTCGTTAGCAAAAGTGATGTTGAGGGTTTGATTTCTTTCGCCCATTGGGGCTAATGCCCAGGCTGCATTAACATTGAACTTTGGGGGCGAAGGGGGTGTTTCGGATAGAAAAAGGTTTTGAATATGTTGTTCATCTACTGCCTCGCCATGTGATGTTTTCACATTTTGGCATCCAAACTCTATTGTAAAAACGTCTCTGTGCATGCTGCTGATGGTATTCCAAACTGCGCAAAACGTTGCCACTGCGCAAAACGTTGCCTTGTCACAGGTGCATGGAGCCTGCGTCTCGCATGCAATTTTTTTCAATTCCCTCATATATTCCAAAACGTGCAAAACAATAGAAAAAAATGGGATGCGAGACACAGGCTCCATGCACCTGTGACAAGGCAACATTTTGCGCAGTTTGGAATACCATCAGCAGCATGCACACAGACGTTTTTACAATAGAGTTTGGATGCCAAAATCCGAAAACATCAGAGGGCGAGACAGTAGATGGACAAAATATTCAAACCCTGCAACACACACTATGTTGAACCCCTGCACCCCCAAAGCTCAATGTTTCAGCGCGTGTGTTAGCAAAAAGTGATGTTGAGGGTTTGATTTCTTTCGTCCATTGGGGCTAATGCCCCCCAGGCTGCATCAACATTGAACTTTAGGGGCGAGGGGGGTGTTTCAGATAGAAAGGGTTTTAATATTTCGTCCATCTACAGTATACCACAGCATTAATAAACCAACTTCGCTATCGTTTGGCCGCTTGGCCCCAGCTTGCAATTTGTTCCTTTCCAAGATGAATCATTGGGATGGTTCGCGGTGTGTCGGTCAGGTGCTGGTGAAACCCCATTGGGTCACTCGCTGTGATTTTTTTTTCAGATATGCTGACTATGCTGAAATCACCAGATTCATTTCACAAATCGCCGTTTTTATTGGTCAATTTCCCAGCATTGCATTGGTTAAATTCTTTAGTTCCTTATTTTGTGTTCTATTCTCCAGATTAGGATTTTTTCCCCACCTGCCAGGTGAGGGTTGTTAGATTTTATGTCAGTTGCCTACTCCTGCCTCGTCCTCCTCGTCCTCCTCCTCCTCCTCTCCTCCTCTCCTCCTCTCCTCCTCTCCTCCTCCTCTCCTCCTCCTCCTCCTGTTGCTCCACTGCGATCCATGTCAGTGTGCCCTGCCGGACCTCAACCACGACCATCCACGTCAGTGTGCCCTGCCGGACCTCAACCACGACCCTCGACGCACAGTGTTCCCTGCCGGACCTCAACCGCGAGTATCCACGCCCAGTGTTCCCTGCCGGACCTCAACCACGACCATCCCCGCCCAGTGTTCCCTGCCGGACCTCAACCATGACCATCCACGCCCAGTGTTCCCTGCCGGACCTCAACCGCGAGTATCCACGCCAAGTGTTCCCTGCCGGACCTCATGTAGGAAGATAAAATGTCAGATAGAGTGCCAGAAGATTTGCCAGGTAGAATGCCAGAAGATATGCCAGAAGATATGCCAGATAGATATGCCAGAAGATATTCCAGAAGATATGCCAGATAGAATGCCAGATAGAATGCCAAAGATATGTCAGAATATATGCCAGAAGATATGCCAGATAGAATGCCAGAAGATATGTCAGATAGAATGCCAGAAGATATGCCAGATAGAATGCCAGAAGATTTGCCAGATAGAATGCCAGAAGATATGCCAAATAGAATGTCAGAAGATATGTCAGATAGAATGCCAGAAGATGTGCCAGTAAGAACATGTATAAATGTCATGGTGGGGATCACACGAAGTAAAGTAATTTGGTTTATTCAGCCTCCACTCCATGCTTGACAAAAAAAGTATTGGGTGACAAATCTGGTTTGATCTCGTGGTATCTGGATTTGTTTCTTTTTTGCTTACAGAAATCAGGGAATGACTGGGCATCATTGGGCATCACTGGGCATCTTGCAGGCTGAGGACGGCCTTTCTGACGCTCCAGGGTCGCCACGGAACTATGGCGTGGCCTGATAGGGCAGACAAGGAGGATGGTAGAAGGTACTCAATGCTAAAGCAAACCTCATATCGACTCATGGAAAATAGATTGGTTTAAGGGAAAGTCTAATGGAAACTGAAAACCATGTTTTTTTTTGTGTTTTTCATGTTTTTACGCACCAAATCTGAGGGACTACTGAAGGTTTTCTCTCAAACCAATCCATTGACTCATAGACTGGTAGATGAAGGATCAAGTCTGTGTGTGTCTGGAAATGGTGTACACCCTGGAAATTTGATTTGTTGTATTTGTGTGTGTGTCTGGTCAATTGCAGTTTGATAGGTAAAAATGGGGTGAGAGATTTTCAGGCATGATGGAATTGAGGATTGAGGGAATGATGTTCCAAAAAGGGCTGTTTCATGTTCATGTGAATGAATAAATTTGCCTAATTGGTCACCTATTTTTCTGGACTGTTGATCAGCAGTTGAATATTTCCACGTCAAAGAGGATGGGTGGCTTCACCGAAGGGTCTGCCCGAAGGGTCTACCGAGCCATTTTGGTGCTCTCCAACTACCTTTGCTAATTTAATCCCTTGTCGTCAATCAATCACAATTTTGCATAGACTCATAAGATCCATTACTGGCGGCGAAATCCACGTTTTTTCTTGCTTTAAACTTTAGATATCCTTGATATTCCCCGATATCCCCCAGCTTGCAAAAGTGAACACCGCACCATCGCATTCTCACCACTTGGCCTTCTGTTATCGACTGAGACACCGCGACGTCGAATTGAGACCGAGCCCTGGAATATGGCCACTTGGTGGTTGTTTTATATAATCGGTGGCGGCACGCAAAGTAGGTGATAACAATTACCATCCATCCAATGAACATGCACCCTGCCAGATAGGGGTTGGAAGACTACTTTCCTCTAAGCATAGGTGCTGAGCTAAGGGTGTTAGTTGGCAGATGGTAATTCATTCGAAGGGAATAACTTTTTCGTTCGTCTCGAATCACACCCAACATCACCATTCTCTTGGAGGGCCGTTTCTTGCTTGGGATCCCGTTCGATTTTGATGTTTTTGTTTTCAATAGCGGTTTTTGTTGTTGTTCTCCTTTTTCCAAGTGTGTTGCCGATAGAAAAACTACAGGAAGAAGAACGAGAAGTGCCTGCGTCTCCTGGCCTGTCACGAATCCGTACCCCATCACCGCTTTTGGATAGGCGCATCCGCGGGCAACTTTCGGTGGGGCAGTGTAGTTTGGACACTACAACAGCAAAGAGTACCTAGGAGCATCATATGGAATCATTGAATCTCACTAACTTGTTGAGATGGAGCAGCAGTAGCCATAAACTGCAACCGGTCAACATGGGCCCAAGATTGGGATCCGTCATCTCCACCGAGCATAGCACCATGGGGCGGATTGGACACACATGGAATCCCCCATAGCAACAGGTCCTATCACCTGATGGCGATTGCTTGAGAGGATCAACATGGCATGAAAACCACTGAGAATCCACAACGATTGCATCCCATGGCATCCCATGGCATCCCATGGCATCCCATGGCATCCCATGGCTGGCATCCCATGGCATCCCATGGCATCCCATGGCCCATCTCCTAATGAAGTCTGGATATCCTGGATATTTGAATACTTTCCGTTCAGACCATAATTAAATCTCTTACATATTTCCATTGAGACTGTGGATGTTTCATCCTCCCATCCCTTCATCTCGGTGCCAGATCCTGTGTGGCTTCTGTGTGTGGAGCCGAGTGGAGATCGGACACTGTGGATCGTTGGACAGAAAATGCAGCCCCAAAATCTAGGAAAGTAGCACATCGTACTCGAATAATTAGAGGATAAAAATGTGTGCATGTGTTTGGAATATGTTTGGAATATATGATAGTATATGTTTGAGAATTATATTTGTTCTGGGCTTGAGTGTGAAACTATTGAATCCCCAAATCCCATGCTTGGTGACGACATCTTTTTCATTGGATGGCCATGAATTGGGGTAGCACCTATTTTTACACAAACCAACTGATAGATTAATGACAGAAATGCACCTCTTCCTCCACATTCATGAGCCCCATGGGGTGTGAGTGAGAACCACAGGTTCTGGCGATGTTTTTTTTCAACAATCCAATTTTTGGGCTCTAGGTTTCAACCATCCCCTCAATCTGATATCTAAAAAATCACAACTTTCCAGAAAATTCCAAGTTGTGTTGGGTGAATCCATTGGGTTCAGTCCCAATGCCAATGCTCAGATCCCAATGCCGATTGATCCTTCGAGGCCGCCACCGCCAGCGTTACTTTGTGCACCCGGATATAGCGTCAGGGCCCCCGGAAACTGCTGGGCAGCAAGACATGGGGTCTCAGTTGAAACCGCTATAGACATCTATAGGCTAACATTGGATTGATAGCCGGGTAGATAATATTGAAATATTGGTTTGCATGCAGGAGTGAACTATCAATCATCACCACCCCCTTGGGCATGGTTTTCAGGGGGGGGACGTCAAAAATGTAAGTTACAATTTTGTAGGTACCCCCCATAGGGGTAAAATATTGTAACTTTGAGGCGCCAAATCCTGGGGGGGGTGGGGGGGGGGGTAGGGGGTGAAGAGGGGCCCTAGCGTCTACTTCAAGATCAGTAAGGCGTCTTCCCCAATGACAGCACTTGTTTTACTCAGCCTGTTGCCGGTCCGTGCTTGTCTACAGGGTTACTCTATATACCTCTTGAGCCTTGAAGGGCGCATATAAATGTGCTCAATACTCATGCATAGTACCTGGTAGGTATTAGGTCGAAACAAAAACACAGGCACAAATTCAAAAGCAATGAGTAGAGCACTACGCCTTGCCGTACCCAATTGGTATTAAGAGTATCTTCCTGACTTCTCTACACAATGGCAAATAGCAAAATAAACCGGAGTTACGCAGTGGCTTCGAATTGAAACACGTGAAAGCAGCGAATGTCCTAAGGACATGTCGAAAAAGAACAGCGGATTCGCTAATTTTTCCAGTAGCGACCAATGGTGCTTCGTGCACGGTCTCTCCATAGGCAAAATGCCTCGCTCTACCGGTGAAAGTTCGAATTGAAAAGTTCGGGTTCGCAAGATTCAGAAATTCAGGTCATACGAAAAACAATTGACCAAATCACGAAATAAACGGAAATAGCGGATCTCCAAAGTTGCTCATTCAAGCAAACAATGGACTGAAATCGAAGTTGGTAATTTTTGGAGTTCGCTCCATTCGGAGTGTTCTGCTCGCAGGATGGTCCATGGAGATAAATGTGTATAGTATCTCTATTTACAAGAGTATCTATTTTACATTAAATTGAAGTTCAGACACTTGTGGCATTATCTCTATCTAAAAGAGTATATGCCATCTGTGTGAAATAAGTTGATGCACAGAAAACTGTACACTGCCTCTCATGCTGTGTTATCTTCATTTAAAGAAGTGTACACTCACTTATAGCCAAAAGCTTGTTCTCCATGGTCTGGACGAAGAAGATGAGGATCCACCCCAACTTGCGTTGCCCTGATACGTTGATGCTTGATCTTCATATGCCTTTCTCTTTTTCTCCTTCTGTCTTTCCTTCCTTGTATCTGCATACTGCTTCTTCTTGAAGGAATGTTTGTAATGATGTCGTTTGTTCCATGACATATCAGAAGGATCAAGATGAATAAGAATCGGATTATGAGCATCACGATCATTTGGGGCAACCATGAAGATGTTGTGATCACCATGTAAGCAAGTTTCATTTACCTTGAAGTAAAATTCAGTTCATGCGATCTTCATCACCTTCAAAGTCGTCTAGGTGTTCCTGACACGTCAAATGTGAATGACCCCACTCAACAACTGTTAACATACAGCAATCACCTTTACCATTTGTCTTGTTCATGAGCTCTTCGGTGTATGTTGCTGTTGTAATGCCATCCAAGTGCGTTGCAAGAAAATCCAAGTCACAATAACTGCAAGAAATGAAATGCTTGACCCTAATTGGAGGGCAAGATGAATCAAAATACTTGCCCATGGCTTGTGTTGCAACACCTACCATTCTGTTAATCCAGAATTGGATTAGGCTGTGTTGATATGTAGGGACGCCTGGAGATTTTGGTGTGCTGTAATAGCATGCCTTGTTTCCATCACCTGCAATGAAGTCAACTTGATATCTGGCACACTCAAAAGCCATAACAGCTAAGCACTCACCAACAATCCCAGCAGAGTCTGATGCATACTTCTGTCCGACGTGATAAACGCACACACGTGCCATCCTCATCCTAGCTCTTGTCAAGTCAATAGTCTCATCTGTATCTCGGTCCTTTGTCTTTCCCCAAGATACTTCAAAGATTGCCCATGAGACTTGTCGAACTCGTGTGTCGTTGTCATCTGTGTGATATCCAGCAATTTGCTTGATATAGCCATCCTTTCCAAGGCGAGCTGCCACCATCAAGTCATGATAGTCATTGAAGCAAGTTTTAAAGTCAACCTCGTCGAGTCTTTCTCTGTGAGGATACAATGAACCAGCCTCGCAATTCATGAAAAGATGTCCTCCAAAGTTCTTGATGACATTGATGAAGTAATTGTTGAACTGTGATTTGTTTTCATCAAATTTTTCATGATCCTCATCGATAGTGTAGTCAATGTGTGGAATGAATTGTTGAAATCTTTCTGGAACCGGGCATTTTTCAAATCTGTTTCTGCACCAGTTTCCCAAATTCCAAAACATTGCTGTTATCTGTGGAGAGGATCTGTATGGAAATTCGGCATCCTTGTATGTTGGGTCTGATAGGCCTCCACCTAAATATCTGTAAGCCAAGCTATGCAAGATCATACAGTAAGGCAAGACCTTGTGGTCCTCAACGTAATCTTGGAGTACCCTTGTGAGATTTCCAAAATCGTCATCAATCCTCTTTTCTGCTTCTTTTGAGGATGATTCTGCCTTGTCTTGATGAAGAGGATGCATCCTAGGATCACTACAACCATATTCAATGTGCTGATTGAGTTCTTGTAGTTCTAGTTGTGGATTTTGATCCTTGTGTCTGGCAATGTACTCATTCATCAATTGGTCATCTGTTAGATGGTACCAATACTCTTGATGTGGAGACATAGTCTTCCTGTACTTGACATGCCAGAACATGTGTCGATGCTTCGAAGACGCTGGATAACCTTTGTTGTAAAATCCTGCCCATTCACCATGGTAACCATCTGAAAAACAATCCTTCAATTTTCGAAAAACTGAATCATCTTCGTTTCCAGTGATATCTTGACCATAGTAAAGTCGAATTGCAGGTTTCACTTCAGGAGCTGTTTCATCATCTTGAATGTCTGTCTTCTTCTCCCCTGATTCCTCCTTTTCTGAGGAGCGTTCAGGTGGAGCTGATTCCTCTTTCTCAAAAGAGCTTTCAGCTGGGACATGTGGCTCCTGTGTGTCTTTTTCTTCTTCTTCTTCTTCGACAACAATCTCCTCATCTTCATCTTCTTTCTCTTGTCGTTCTTCTTGTTTGACAAAACTGTCCTTGATCTTTTGTTGAACATTCTGATTGCACATACTGATCCATTTCAATGTACACTCAACCAATTTGTCATCATCAGTTTCCAAAATGATATGCTTGTCCTCAATGTTCAAACTTTCAATAGTGTGCTTGTACTCAGGATCACCAGCGCTCTGTCCTTGAAGATCTGGAAGAGGCGTGTTTGGATCATTGTCCACCATATCGGGATCCTCTGCTCCAAAGAAATTTTCTGCGCTGAGGTGCTCATTGTCCTTGAGAATCGTGTCAATATCCAGTTTGAACTCATGATACGTGTCGTAGGAGATCTCATAACCCATCATAGGTGCATACTGTTCCATAAATGTTGAAAAGGAAGCATCTGATAATGCCGACATCATCAACCATAATGAGAAGTAGCTTATGTCACCACGTTCAAGGGGTCGACCTCCTTCAAGATCATCAATTGGAAGGATTCTTTGGCCTGCGAGTGTAATATCATGTAGGATCCTCCTGTGCTCTGGTTTGAGTTGCCTGAATAAAAACAGTCCCTGTCGGTCTTCCAGATTTCTTCGAGGATTTGCATCTGGTAATATTTCATCTTCTTGTTGTGGATGTGTTTCCTCTCTTTCTTGAGAGCCTACACCTTCTTCCTCTCTTTCATGAGAGCCTGATGCCTTTTCCTCCTGCGGCCTAACAGAAACTTGTAGCCTTGGCAAAAACTCCAATTCATCTTCAGCATCATCATCATCGTGATCTTCCATGTCCACATTTTGTTGCTCTGATTCTGGGATGTGAGCAATCTTGTCCTTTCCTGCTACCCAGATGTAGCCATCGAGCTTTGTAGATGTGTGGAAGTCACCTGAACCACATTCCCTGACCTTTGTCCTTGCTCTTGCAGATTGATGGAATGCTTCATGCTGAAAGAATTGATTGTAGGCATGTTCAACAAAGAATCTGTAAGACTGGGCAGTCAACTCCTTTCTGCTATCCACAAATTGTCGAAGCTTGTTGAGAGCAAAGATGGTAAAATGGCAAAAGTTGGCAGGTGCTTCATCTTCATACAGATCGATTGCCATGATCATCATTTTTGTGGAAAACGAGAAATGCCGTTCAGGTTCTGGGATGACTGTTCTCTTGTTCGTGGGGACTGTAATTCCTTGGATAGTCATGTCATACCCACGAGTGCTCAACTCCAGTGCACCCAAAATGTTACCATCACGGTCTCTCTTTCTCTTGCAGAAATCTCCCCAGAGTTTGTTGTTCTCTCTAATGAACTTGTCAAGATGCTTGGTGTAAAAGACAAAGACTGCTTCTGAGAGATACTCCATGTCCTTCTGTATTGCTAAGTCTCTTTCGTATAGCAAGAACTTCTCTCTCCATTCGTCTCTGCTGATACTGAATCTGTCTTCCCAACCTGCTGGGGCAACTTGACCTCGCATCCAGTCTGTCCAATGTCGTCGACAAGAGTCCAAATAACCTTCCATGGCTGCACTGTTTCTTTCCTTATGGAAGTGTGCCAGCATGCGTCCAATCTCCCAAGCTCTTGTGAAGAGTAAGCATAGATGTCCTGTCCATGGTAACTTCTCCCAGTCTGCGCGAGTGATAGATTGTCTACGAAGTGCTATCTTTTGTGAAGAGAGTAGTAGGTTCCATTCACGTAGAACTATCACTTTTTCTCCTGAGGAGTTCTTGATGAGTTCACCGCTCTCTTCTCTTGCACAGACAATACCAGCCTCATACAGGACCCAGGGATTCGATGCAGAGATCGAACTTTCTGTAGCTTGCTCTACAATTGGATCTTCCAAATCATCTGGTGGATCTTCTGCTTCCCAGAGGTTAACTGCTTCCTCTCCCATTGGGTCGTCCTGGACGTCCACTGATGGCTCCTCTTGTTGATTGTCTTGAGCATCTTGTTGAGGATCATCATATTGTGGAGATTCTGGACTTCCTGATGATGAGCGTTGTTGCTCCCATACATCTTGAGTTTCCTCTCTTTCTTGAGAGCGTCCTCTTCCTTGAGGTTCCTCTCTTTCTTGAGAGCGTCCTCTTCTTGATGGTTGTTCGTATGGATTGCTCATTGGTGCATCATCCTGCGCAGATCCCTCTCTTTCTTGAGAGCTTTCTGCTGCAGCACCATAGATTGATTCCATAACAGGGTCAAAATCATTCTCATTGCATAATGGTGTACCAAAAACCAATCTTCCATAGTTTTGTGGAACCTGTTGACCCATGAACTCCCATGCTGTGATTCTGACTTCCTCAGGAATGTCATGTCCAGGAATAAATGTTGGACCTTTCTCCTTCATGACATGTCTCCATGTTGTGTCTCTATGCCATGAACCACCTGTAACCGATGGAGGTAGAGAATGACCACGTCCTTGATGAACAACATTGCATGCTATGGTGGGCATCTGTTCCTTGACGTGGAGGTACTGGAAAGGAATGTCACCATGATATAGAATTACACCATTCCTTGTCAGATAGAGTTGGTTATCCACAATAAAACTTGGATCCAACACGAGGTACACTGGTCGCCTATAGTTTCTTGGAGGCTTAGTGCCCTCTGCCATCCTTATGTAGCCCTGACCGTTGTCATTGTGATACATGAAGTGTACTGCATCTCTTCTGCCTTTTCCACTTCCTTTCACAAAGGTCTTCAGGCCTGATTGTTGAATGGAATCTAAATTCATGGTATCAGTGACATGAAAAATCCAGCCCAAACTCATAGCCTCATCGTATGTCAGTTGGTGGTGTGCCACAGTAGGATCGACAACTTGGTTGCTATGTCCTTGAAAAGCACCAAGACGAACGTCGAATGGATACTCTGCCATGGGGCTATATGGGTACCACTGCCATCTCATGGAGATCTCGACAAAGAAACGTTGTTTTGGATTACACAGTAACATAGCAGCAAAATCTGCTCCAGACATGTGATATTCCTTTGGATTGTCTCCTTGCATCTGATCAAACAATTGAGAAATGTTCATAGCTTCACTGGCATTGAACAATGTTCTATCTCTGCAATGTCTCAACACATTGGATAGCTTCTTGCTACATGACATGTAATAACTTCTCCTCGATAAGCTAGTCATGTCCACGTGGAAATCATTGCATCGTTCATCAAACCAGTTTTCTTCTGCTTGAGTTGTAAAGCCACAAAGATACTTCAGAAAACTTGAAGTCCATTTCAAAGATTCATCAAATTCTCCATGACTAGTTCCCCAGTGCAGAATCCAAGCTATTGCGTCCATGAACATTTCATGTCTGTCAGTTGGTCTCATGTTGTGTGGACCCATCAATGTATGTAAATTGCGCTCTCTCTTCTTCCTCACTTGCTTGTGAGCCTGAAACCAATCTGTTTGCGCCTGTAATCATAGCAAAATGATAAATGGTCCTCATTGGGTAATGTCGATGGTGTTCGAAATCTGTCATCTGGGATTCCCTCTGATCTTCTCAGAGCATATCCATCAGATGAGTGTGTTCCAGTAGCATCATATCCAGAACTTTGATATTCTTGACCTCGAGTATTCGATTGTGCCTGATCACTAGATGCTGCGGCTGAGGCCCTGTTCCACCGGCTAGAGCTCGACATGTTGAAGAAACAGTACGATCCTCGAGACTCTGCCTTTTGAGCCGCAGGCACAAATTCAAAAAATAGTCAAGAATCCCTCAAGGTGTCACCTAACAGAAATACATCATGTCTGAGGCAACCATGACCTGAGGTAAGCTTAGTGTTCCAGTAATGATTTAAATGGTGGATGAGCATCAACTTCTTTAAGAACACCTTGTCGAACAGCATCAATAAGATTCTGAGGATTAGCAGACTTCTTGGTCAAACAATCAGCTAAACACCATTGAGTTCTGATATGTGACAAGTCAGCAATGGAACCTGAACATGCTTCCTTCCTCAGCATCTGAATCATATGAATGGTCTCTTGTTGTTCAGGAACATGAGTAGTGCTGGCAGTAGTCACAAGATTGTTTGCATCAGTCCTCATATGAATCTCACTTGAAAGTCCAGTGATGTCCTTGATCAGTCCTCTCAACATTTGACATGTACCATAACACTTCATGAGTGCATACAACTCTGCAACAGTTGTGCTCAACGTGGTTCGTTTGATTTTGGTTGATTCAAAGAAAATAAGTGAACCTCTAGTGTTTTTGCTCTTTTCCTTCCTCGGTTCAGCCATGAAAATAACCATCGCGCGCTGTGAGGATTTGTCGCTGTTGTTCCTAAACGCTGCATCTGGCATTGCAACTAATCTAGGATCACCTTGAAGTGGCCAGAACATAAGTTCCATCGGGTCACCTACAATTTGCCTGCAAAGTTTGTTCAGCGTTTTGCAATCACCTATGGTGGGGGAAGCAGCAGCAGAAGCACAACGTGAAAACTGATAACATGACTGAAATTGAGTTCTTGATTGTAACCAATTGATACTACCTAAGAGTGATCTATAGGCAGTGTGGAGATCCTTGTCACATTTGTCTTCATCCTTCAAACCTTTTGGTATGACAACCTCAGTAAGTTCACTGACACAAAGTGATTGTTCAACAGTGATGTGTGATTTCTTCTTAGTCTTCTCATCAATGATCCATTTCACACGTTGACCAGTGAACATCAAGTCATTCACATCCTCATGACCAATCTTGAATTGTGACTTGACAACTTTCTTGAACTTCTCCAGAAACTCTGGAGTTCCAGTAATGAACAAGTCGTCAACATGTAAACAACACATGCCAATAGGTTTTCTTCCCATGGCATTACTGCCATTCACAGGGTCCATGAAGTGTTCCATGAGTTGTTCAACAATCTCAGGTGTCAACTGTGGTGTCGTGGCAAGATAAGTACGCTCTGAAGGTAAGAAGACTGAAACAAGTACTTCAGCTTCTTCTTCCAAACTTGTGGAAACATTTTCCTTGTTCATGTCATGATTCATCTCAAGCAACCACCAAACTCCTTTCCTCTTCACAATAGAAGTTCTCAAGTGAAACTTCTTTCGATCATAATGTGAATCAGGAGTTCTCAAAGCTTTTGCACGATAAGCAACTTGAGCATGACCATTTTCAAAAGGATACCAACCAGACTTGTGTTCAACAGATTCCAAAAACTTCAACAAGGTTTCATCAACAACAGGAGTCCAAGCACAATCTTCAACCTTCTTCTCCTTGAACTCTTTCCTCTGTTTCCATGTTTGGGTTTGTTGATAGCAAGCTGAAAACAATCTTTCTTCAACCAAAAGAGACTTATGAACTTCCTCAGCAATGTCGGAGGATTCATCACGCGTTTCCTCACTGTCTTGTGAGCTTACGTAGTATGTCACAGGTGCTGGTTCTGTTGCCTCAGAGTCAGCAAAGCTAACCTGTTTTGGCTCCTTAAAAGCACCATCATAGCATACATATGTACACCTGTCAGCTCTTGTTGGTTGAATACCAAGCGAAATCAGAAATTTGTCAAGGCGGTTCCACCATCTACGTGGTGCGTCCGCAAGTCCATAGACGGAACGAGTGCACAAACCAACCAAGTAAGGAGGCAAACCAATGTCAGTAGGCAACTGAACATGGATAACGCGGCGGTCTAAGTCGTATGTTTCCCCCTGAAGGAAGGCAGTTTTCAAGTCTAAATGGAGTAAATCCCAGTACATCGAGGCTGCATGCTGAGATGCCACACGAAAACCATACCTGGTAGCAGTAGGACTGTCAGTCTGTAAGTCATACTTTTGAGCATCTTGAAAGCCTCTACATACCCATCTAGCCTTGAACTTCTTGAACTGTCCATCCTTATCAACCTTGATGGTAAGCACCCATCTGCCAGTGACATAGTTATCAATCTTATGACGTCTCTTGTCTCTGAAAGTCATGGCAGTGAAATCCAGAAAACTTCTGAATTCTTCAAGCTTGGCTTGTTTGATCTCCTTAGCATACTTTCTCAAGACTTCTTGAGTGATAACTGATTCTGCCTTTGGCTGCTTCTTTCCATTCTTGGCAAGATACTGTTCAAACTGTTTGAATCCAGTAACATCGTATGAACCAAACTCAGGTGCAGCTTGAACCTTTGGTCCTAAAGGAACAAAAACAGTACCATCAACATTGACAAAATGAGAGTGGTCTGATGTGTAAGGTTCAGTGTCCACATCTTCTTCCTGAAGCTGAGCAATGTCATCCTCAGTCAAAACAGGAGTGTCGTCTGTTTCATATGGTTCTGTTTCATCATCATCATGTTGTGATGATACCAATTCTGGTGTTCCTTGTGAAGACTGCTGTTGCGCTGGCTGCGCAAAGTCACCTGGCGTAAACGATGTTGGTGTAGTAGTAGGCAATGGAATTGTATTATCATGTGAACTTGAGGCAGTAGGATCATGTGAAGGTCCTTCATCTTCTTCATCATGAGGTTTCTGAGTAGGAACTGAAATTGGCTGAACATGACCTGGTAATTGAACCTTTGGCCTCTTGATAATCACCTTTGCCTTTGCCTTTGGTAAAGCATCAGTACAATCAGTTGAGATCTGTCTCTGTTTTCTTTGAACTCTAATAGGCTCTGACGTCGGATCAGGTCCTGGTGGAGAATCGTCATCTTGTCCAGGATCAGCAATCTCTTCGATTGGAATGTCAGGATTTGAAAACGGAGTTGATGGTGAACTTGGTTGATGTGTTTCCCCCGAGTCCTGTATTCCTGGCATATCCAAATCATCATCAGGTGGTGGTCCATAATCATCTGGAATGATGTACTCTTGATCATCATCATCGTCTGGATCAGGTCCAGTATTGTAATCAGGTTGATTATCATCATCCAGAGGATTTTCTGGTTCATCACCACTCAACATCTCATCATCATTTGGTGGAACATCACCATGCTGATCTGGATGAATGGGATCGTCTCCATTTGGTGGTGTACCTCCTTGAACAGGAGGATCTGCTACTCTCCGCTTGATTGCACCAGTCGTTTCTCGTGAAAAGACGATCATACTCCATTCATGGATTTTGAACTGTTCATGATGTGGATACAACTGTGACACAAACATGAAGTAAACATGATCATAGTCACCAGGTTTCCAAATGAGTAAGACAGCATCTTCAGGATGTTGAAACAAAGGATTCACTCTTCCATAAGTTCCTCTGAATACACTGCAATCTTCAAAGTACATTTGAGGCAATGTCTTCTTTCTGACATCTTGAAGTCCAGGAATCAGTTCAATGATTCTGGGGTCAGTTGATTCTCTGACACTAGCCTCTGTACTCCTTGGCAACTGATCAATCTTTCTCAATGTTTGAACAAGTAACTGAGTGGTAAACCTCTGTGGAAGAATGTGCTTCAATGGCACTGGAATAGAGGTCCCAACATGATGCAAGTCTTGCAACAAACACGAGCACTCAGGTTCACGGTCCAAAAACATTGACGTGCCACACAATGCTCCATCATCAAAATGTTCCAACAGATCTTCAAACAGTAGTAGTAGTAGTAGTAACAGTAGTAGTAGCAGTAGCAGCAGGAGTAGTAGTAGTAGTAGCAGGAGTAGGAGTAGGAGAAGGAGTAGGAGTAGGAGTAGGAGTAGTAGTAGTAGTAGTAGGAGTAGGAGTAGGAGTAGAAGTAGTAGTAGTAGTAGTAGGAGTAGGAGTAGGAGTAGGAGTAGGAGTAGGAGTAGGAGTAGGAGTAGGAGTAGGAGTAGGAGTAGGAGTAGTAGGAGTAGGAGTAGGAGTAGGAGTAGGAGTAGGAGTAGGAGTAGGAGTAGTAGTAGTAGTAGGAGTAGGAGTAGGAGTAGTAGTAGTAGTATACAAGTTATGCAAGTGTAATACATAAGATAAGTTAAGGTATCTTCTTACCGGCTTGGGATGGGCAAGGGTACCCAGACTTGGGTTTGCTTGAGAATGTGATGTGGTTCTGCCATGGTTTCCGCGGAATGTTATTAAGCGAACCTCCATTGATTAACGTCCCAAATTCTCGCATTAATTCACATTCCATTTTTCCAATAATCTTCATCATAAAACAACAATCTCCAAATGATACTGATATTAGTGTTCGAGATATGAAGGGATTGCATTTATCAAATCACTATCGCCATATTGGAGCCGATTTGGGCCCGGTAAGCCGTGGGGTTGGAGGTGCGGGATGCGCAAAATCCCGCGGAGAAGATGCCTGAACAAGATAAGGCTCCGGAATGCTGCCAGCTGCCCTTTCTCTCTCAGATTTGAGGGTTTATATGTAACAGGAAAACTTTGGTATACGGTGGTAAACCATGATTTCTGAATTGATGTTACTTGTGCTTTTCCCCTTTCAGTCAATCCAAATCCATTGATTTTTCCAGGAACCGTCACCAGTATTGAGGGTTGGACCCTGAAATCCAGTGGATCGTCATAGTCCCCATGTTGAAAATGCAAGTAGTGATTTGTTCAGGATCTTTTGGGAGTCTTGTCTGAAATTAAGGCTTGACACAAGCCCTTGCACATCCCGAACACTCCATGAACAAGTGTGCCAACATTTATGTACTTACAACCAGGTAATTCAGGTAAGCTGGTTCTGCAGCACAGTCCTTGCAGGAAAGTGCATCTACTTCGTTCGAGACCCATTCCCCATCAGCAATTTCGAGTCGGGATCCCCAGATTTGTTGAGATGGTGTTACAGCCCAAGACGCTGGGCGATCAATCCCCCCTGGATTTGAGGTTTCCAGAAAATGGGGATCCTCACACTGGGACTTCAGTTTCCAGAGTTTTTACATCCAGAGCATTGTTGGTGATTTTCATTCATTTCCCCTTTGTGCACCCAAGAATGACATTCAAACCACTGAAGGGAATGGCGAAATCGAAGGTAATGGGTTCAAAAAATTGCCCGGAAGTAGTACCAGCAATCCAATCTGGCAGCCGGCACAGGAAGTTTGCCAATTTCTATTACATTCGCCGTTAAAAGACAGCAAATCCTTCTAAAAAAGCATTCCTCCCGAATGCTGAATCCAGCAAAAAAACGCTGCTGTTTATATAGTATTGGATCTACGAATTTGTGGGTCCATGTAAAATTGTGTGTTTTTTTTTCTTGGGAAAACTGGACATTCTGAAGCCAGGCGGTTGGGATGAATCAAGTCGCGGGCAGGCACAGGGCGGGGGTGAAAGAATTCTCAAGATTTATGGGTATGTTTGAGCCTGTGGGACGGGCCCCTTAAAGCTGCAATTTTCATATAATATAATATAATATAATATAATATAATATATATATATATTATAATAGTGAATTGTGATTCATAATCTATGATAGTGATTAATCATGACACTGGTACCAGTATTTTGGGGCTACTTTCCTGCTTGTAGCAGTATATGCAACATGTGGATATAGGTCCCTTTACATTTCCTGGTTACATGGTGCCTATAATGATGGAGGTACTATGCCATACAAGGCCATATTAATCTGGGTGAGATACCCTTACATGGACCTTACATTGACCTTTCATTTGAGTAGCTACCTCATTTTAGCTACCTGAAATGTATCATGCGACCACCGCCTTCTGCCAGGGGAAACTTGTATTTGCACCACCGCAGCGCGGTCTGCCATCGTTGAATCGTGGCTACCGCACCCCCGATCCATCTCCAAGCCATCTTCCAAAGTGCTGGGCTCTCAGCTATTAAATTGAGGTGATATTGGGACTGTAATGGGGTCACTCACAATCAGATTTTAATGTTCACCTACGATTATAAAACTCACCCTAAATATATAAAGCTAACCAAACTCCCAAACTAAATAATAAATGACCCTAAATAAAGCTATTTTTTTTGGCCCTAAACCCAAGATTTGCCCAGATGAATACTAAATCAATACTAAAACAATTGTTGGATTCCTTATTTTGTTTGGAAATTGCATTTTGTAATTCATTTTCAACTGTGGTAATTGAAAATCAATACTTACAAACAAGTTTGATGGTGGCTAGAAATCTATTTAGGGGCAAAGAGGGGGGGCCCTATTGATTAATCAGAGGTCAACATTTAGTGGCCTAGAATGGAGCAAAATTGGATGTAGAGGTGATATGGTAAGAAGATGTAATAAGGTCGTTTTCTAAACTTATGTTGAATTGTTGTCAGCTTTTCTGATGTAATTTTGGGTTTGGGTGTCTGGATTGGTGGAGCCCGACGCAACCGTGAATGATGCTCTTTCAATGGGAAATTCCGCCCAAGACGGTGACCAACGAAAGGAATCAAAGCCGGGCAGATGATGGTAGATAGATATCCCCAGAGATTTGCTCCATGCATAGGATTTGTTGGATTTTTTTTTGGGTTTGTCACAATATTTTGGGAATGCCCCCAAGTTCCACGGTTTATCATGTGGGATTAAACGGCCACTTGCCTTGGGCGTATCCCCGTTCTCAGGTGGAGCACTAGAACTCATGATTGGCGTTCCTCGATGGGCAGTGTGTCATGCGGCGGCTGGATGGCTGCGGCAGTACTTGGATAGTTCCAATTTTATCCATGTTTGATGGCTTTTTGAGCAGGAGTAGTTGTTGTTAAATGTTGATGAGCTCCGGTGAACACAGATGTTGCTTTCTCAAAATGGCGACTACCACCAAATCATCCAAATTTAGATAATTATATATGGGTTTGCAACCCCTGGTATTGATTTTGGGGTATCATGGGTATGGGTATCACATGTTGAAATACAGCAAAATGTGCCAACTCTACAGGTAGCACACTGTGGCAGCGTATCTTCGGTCCCCATACAATCAGCTATACATACACATTTATGTGCATACAGTAGCAAACCCAAAAAAGATAGAGCAGTAAATCATCACTATTTATGGGATTTCACTCTTGATCTTTTTGTCGTTGCTGTATTGCATGCATACATTCCAGTAAGCACAGAAACAGACCCAGAGAGCTTGGAACCGCCATTTGCCACAAGGAAAAGAGGTGGCCCGTAGGGAGAAGAAGAAGGTAAAAACACTATATTTATATTGGTGTTTCTACAAAGTGGTGGCCCCTGGTCAGGCATGTTGCTTTAGAAACTTCATTAACTATAGATTTATGCAATATGATAGATACAGTAGATGGACAAAAGATTCAATCCCTGCAGCCTGCAACACACACTATGTTGAACCCCCGCGCCCCCAAATCTCAATGTTTCAGCGCGCGCGTTAGCAAAAGTGATGTTGAGGGTTTGATTTCTTTCGCCCACCTGGGCTAATGCCCAGGCTGCATTAACATTGAACTTTGGGGGCTAAGGGGGTGTTTCGGATAGAAAAAGGTTTTGAATATTTTGTTCATCTACTGCCTCGCCCTCTGATGTTTTCACATTTTGGCATCCAAACTCTATTGTAAAAACGTCTGTGTGCATGCTGCTGATGGTATTCCAAACTGCGCAAAACGTTGCCTTGTCACAGGTGCATGGAGCCTGCGTCTCGCATGCCATTTTTTTCTATTGTTTTGCGCGTTTTGGAATATATGAGAATAGAAAAAAATTGCATGCGAGACGCAGGCTCCATGCACCTGTGACAAGGCAACGTTTTGCGCAGTTTGGAATACCATCAGCAGCATGCACACAGATGTTTTTACAATAGAGTTTTGATGCCAAAAAATGCGAAAACATCAGAGGGCGAGACAGTAAATGGACAAAATATTCAAACCCTGCAACACACACTATGTTGAACCCCTGCACCCCCAAAGCTCAATGTTTCAGCGCGTGTGTTAGCAAAAGTGATGTTGAGGGTTTGATTTCTTTCGTCCATTGGGGCTAATGCCCCCCAGGCTGCATCAACATTGAACTTTGGGGGCGAGGGGGGTGTTTCGGATAGAAAGGTTTTATGTAATATTTCGTCCATCTACAGTATACCACATCATTAATAAACCAACTTCGCTATCGTTTGGCCGCTTGGCCCCAGCTTGTAATTTGTTCCTTTTCAAGATGAATCATTGGGATGGTTCGCGGTGTGTCGGTCAGGTGCTGATGAAATCCCCATTTGTGCTTGGGTCACTCGCTGTGATTTTTTTTTCAGATATGCTGACTATGCTGAAATCACCAGATTCATTTCACAAATCGCCGTTTTTATTGGTCAATTTCCCAGTATTGCATTGGTTAAATTCGTTAGTTCCTTATTTTGTGTTCAATATTCTCCAGATTGGACTTTTGTTTGGTTTATTCAGCCTCCACTCCATGCTTGACAAAAAAGTATTGGGTGACAAATCTGGTTTGATCTCGTGGTATCTGGATTTGTTTCTTTTTTGCTTACAGAAATCAGGGAATGACTGGGCATCACTGGGCATCTTGCAGGCTGAGGACGGCCTTTCTGACGCTCCAGGGTCGCCACGGAACTATGGCGTGGCCTGATAGGGCAGACAAGGAGGATGGTAGAAGGGACTCAATGCTAAAGCAAACCTCATATCGACTCATGGAAAATAGATTGGTTTAAGGGAAAGTCTAATGGAAACTGAAAACCATGTTTTTTTTTAATGTTTTTCATGTTTTTACGCACCAAATCTGAGGGACTACTGTAGATTTTCTCAAACCAATCCATTGATTCATAGACTGCTAGATGAAGGATCAAGTCTGTGTGTGTCTGGAAATGGTGTACACCCTGGAAATTTGATTTGTTGTATTTGTGTGTGTGTCTGGTCAATTGCAATTTGATAGGTAAAAATGGGGTGAGAGATTTTCAGGCATGATGGAATTGAGGATTGAGAGAATGATGTTCCAAAAAAGGCTGTTTCATGTTGACGTGAATGAATAAATTACAATAAATTTGCCTAATTGGTCACCTATTTTTCTGGACTGTTGATCAGCAGTTGAATATTTCCACGTCAAAGAGGATGGGTGGCTTATGGTGGCTTCACCGAAGGGTCTGCCCGAAGGGTCTACCGAGCCATTTTGGTGCTCTCCAACTACCTTTGCTAATTTAATCCCTTGTCGTCAATTAATCACAATTTTGCATAGACTCATAAGATCCATTACTGGCGGCGAAATCCACGTTTTTTCTTGCTTTAAACTTTAAATATCCCTGATATTCCCCGATATTCCCCGATATCCCCCAGCTTGCAAAAGTGAACACCGCACCATCGCATTCTCACCACTTGGCCTTCTGTTATCGACTGAGACACCGCGACGTCGAATCGAGACCGGGCCCTGGAATATGGCCACTTGGTGGTTGTTTTATATAATCGGTGGCGGCGCGCAAAGTAGGTGATAACAATTACCATCCATCCAATGAACATGCACCCTGCCAGATAGGGGTTGGAAGACTACTTTCCTCTAAACATAGGTGCTGAGCTAAGGGTGTTAGTTGGCAGATGGTAATTCGTTCGAAGGGAATAACTTTTTCGTTCGTCTCGAATCACACCCAACATCACAATTCTCTTGGAGGGCCGTTTCTTGCTTGGGATCCCGTTCGATTTTGATGTTTTTGTTTTCAATAGCGGTTTTTGTTGTTGTTCTCCTTTTTCCAAGTGTGTTGCCGATAGAAAAACTACAGGAAGAAGAACGAGAAGTGCCTGCGTCTCCTGGCCTGTCACGAATCCGTACCCCATCACCGCTTTTGGATAGGCGCATCCGCGGGCGACTTTCGGTGGGGCAGTGTAGTTTGGACACTACAACAGCAAAGAGTACCTAGGAGCATCATATGGAATCATTGAATCTCACTAACTTGTTGAGATGGAGCAGCAGTAGCCATAAACTGCAACCGGTCAACATGGGCCCAAGATTGGGATCCGTCATCTCCACCGAGCATAGCACCATGGGGCGGATTGGACACACATGGAATCCCCCATAGCAACAGGTCCTATCACCTGATGGCGATTGCTTGAGAGGATCAACATGGCATGAAAACCACTGAGAATCCACAACGATTGCATCCCATGGCATCCCATGGCATCCCATGGCATCCCATGGCATCCCATGGCATCCCATGGCATCCCATGGCATCCCATGGCTGGCATCCCATGGCATCCCATGGCATCCCATGGCCCATCTCCTAATGAAGTCTGGATATCCTGGATATTTGAATACTTTCCGTTCAGACCATAATTAAATCTCTTACATATTTCCATTGAGACTGTGGATGTTTCATCCTCCCATCCCTTCATCTCGGTGCCTTCAGATCCTGTGTGGCTTCTGTGTGTGGAGCCGAGTGGAGATCGGACACTGTGGATCGTTGGACAGAAAATGCAGCCCCAAAATCTAGGAAAGTAGCACATCGTACTCGAATAATTAGAGGATAAAAATGTGTGCATGTGTTTGGAATATGTTTGGAATATATGATAGTATATGTTTGAGAATTATATTTGTTCTGGGCTTGAGTGTGAAACTATTGAATCCCCAAATCCCATGCTTGGTGACGACATCTTTTTCATTGGATGGCCATGAATTGGGGTAGCACCTATTTTTACACAAACCAACTGATAGATTAATGACAGAAATGCACCTCTTCCTCCACATTCATGAGCCCCATGGGGTGTGGGTGAGAACCACAGGTTCTGGCGATGTTTTTTTTCAACAATCCAATTTTTGGGCTCTAGGTTTCAACCATCCCCTCAATCTGATATCTAAAAAATCCCAACTTTCCAGAAAATTCCAAGTTGTGTTGGGTGAATCCATTGGGTTCAGTCCCAATGCCAATGCTCAGATCCCAATGCCGATTGATCCTTCGAGGCCGCCACCGCCAGCGTTACTTTGTGCACCCGGATATAGCGTCAGGGCCCCCGGAAACTGCTGGGCAGCAAGACATGGGGTCTCAGTTGAAACCGCTATAGACATCTATAGACTAACATTGGATTGATAGCTGGGTAGATAATATTGAAATATTGGTTTACATGCAGGAGTGAACTATCAATCTATGGGATATTCAGTAGCAATCTATTCATCATATAGGGTGTAGATCCTCAAAATGACACACCAAAGCCAGATTTTCTTCAATGGGTTGGTGCCATAAACCAGGCTGTCACCAGGAGTTGCAAGTGGATAGTTGGGTTACTGTACGCCTACCCCTACCCCTCATTGGGACTCAGAAGGGTTACAACATGCTACACCTGGATATATTTGGAGGATTATATAATATATATATATAATCCCCCTTGTTTGTTTGCTTACAAAACTTGACATGTGGTGTTACAAAATGCCCCCCTCGAAGTACCTTCTCATAAACGCCAAAAAAAACAAATACGAACGCATATATTTATGTTTGGTTATTTTTTCTGTGGCCAGGCTTTTTATAAAAATCCGGCCGTCATGTATGGATGATAGATTATGTACTTCCCCACCTGCCAGGTGAGGGTTGTTAGATTTTATCAGAGTTGTTCTCCTCCTCCTCCTCCTCCTCGGCTAGCTGTCCTCCTCCTCCTCCTCTAGTTTCTCCTCGACCATGTCTGCATCAACTTCCACCTCCACTTCCGCCTTGCCAACTCTTCGCCAAGCTCTTTGCCAACTCTCTTCGCCAAGCTCTTTGCCGACTTCCCCAGCCCAGTGTGCACTGGGACCTCAACCTGGGACCTTCCCAGCTCAGTGTGCACCGCTGGACCTCAACCTGGGACCTTCCCAGCTCAGTGTGCACCGCTGGACCTCAACCAGGGACCGTCTCAGCTCAGTGTGCACCGCTGGACCTCAACCTGGGACCTGCCCATCGCAGTGTCCACCACTACTCAACCTGGGATCTGCCCAGCTCAGTCACCGCTGGACCTAACCGGGGACCTTCCCAGCTCAGCGTGCACTGCTGGACCTCAACGGGCAGATAGAATGCCAGAAGATATGCCAGATAGAATATCAGATGGAATGCCAGAAGATATGCCAGATAAAATGCCATGAGATATGCCAAATAGAATGCCAGAAGATATGCCAGATAGAATGTCAGAAGATATACCAGATAGAATGCCAGAAGATATGCCAGATAGAATGCCAGAAGATATGCCAGATAGAATGCCAGATAAAATATCATATCTTGCCACAAGATATGCCAGATAGAATCCCAGAAGATTTGCCAGAAGATATGCCAGAAGATATGCCAGATAGAATGCCAGAAGATATGCCAGAACATCTGCCAGAAGATATGCCAGGTAGAATGCCAGAGGATATGCCAGAAGATATGCCAGATAGAATCCCGGATCGAATGCCAGAAGATATGTCAGATAGAATGCCAGAAGATAGCCAGATAGAATGCCAGAAGATTTGCCAGAAGATTTGCCAGAAGATATGAAGATATGCCAGAAGATATGCCAGATAGAATGCCAGAAGATATGCCAGATAGAATGCCAGAAGATATGCCAGATAGAATGCCAGAAGATTTGCCAGAAGATATGCCAGATAGAATGCCAGATAGAATGCCAGAAGATATGTCAGAATATATGCCAGATAGAATGCCAGATAGAATGCCAGATAGAATGCCAGAAGATATGTCAGATAGAATGCCGGAAGATATGCCAGATAGAATGCCAGAAGATATGTCAGATAGAATGCCAGAAGATATGTCAGATAGAATGCCAGACTGCCAGAAGATTTGCCAATATTAAAACGTATAAATGCCATGGTGGGGATCACTCGAAGTAAAGTAATTTGTTTTTGGTGCTGTGATACACAGGACACAGGTGTTGCATTTTAGAGATGAAAAAGGTACCACGCAGTGTTCAATGGTAGTCTTTCCGCCATTTTGAACGGCAGGGCATTTTGGTGCTATGATCCACCTTAGGGCCTTAGGGCATTTTCATCTTGGTTAACCGACTTTTTGCAAAAGGAACCTGCGACGAAGAAACGGCTCTTTTTGTAAGCCTTGTAAAGGATGTGCAAGATGAAATCCTTGGGTTTGAGGTGTGTAGTGTGGGGCAGTGGTTCAGGAAGGGGCTTTCAATTTATCATATCATTAAAAAATGAACAATACACGAAAACAGCACGATGTTTGAAACAATTGTTGGGAATGGCGGTTTTGTGGAAGGGTTCGGGATTTATAAAATGCCTTTGCTGGTTGATTACTGGGTATTGTCCAATATTCTGAGGAACACCGCATTGTATAGAACCAAATGAACAAATCCTAGAAAAAAATTTAAGATATCTATGCGACCACCGGGACATCTAGAAAATGCCTTTGCCTGGGATTCATTGGTATTTTCCCCGCAGTTTCCAGCAAGGTTATTTTATAGTTAGATAGATGAGAGGTATATAGGTAGATTTTGGGTAGAACCATATATAATGCATCATGATATATCTAAATAGGATTGAGCACGCAGATTGGTAGGTAGTTTTTCTATGTTTTTCTGTATGTTAGATTTTGCACGTTGCTTCCTGCATCTAGAGTTTGGGTGCGATATGCATGGACAAACAACATTTTTTTTGCATTCAAGACATTCCCACAACACATTTCAATCATATGAAAAATACTTTGACAAAAACGATAAAGCTTATATATACAGTACAGAACAAACATTCACACAAAATAAATAGCATTTGGTTTGTGTTTCCTATTTCCTCAGTGTGATGTTTGGAACTGGTTTGGTGGCATCCAGGATATGGAATGACTACCTACAATTATTCTAATACTGATTCTTTACACTGTGGAATAACTGCCTACACTTATTCTTTACCATCACATGTGCAAATACAATACACACAATACAGACGTTCGCACCATATATGCAACACAAACATCTACATAAACAAATGATATCTTGTCAAGTATACATGACGCATTGTGTTTCAACACTTCTGAACACATGTGTTATCGTGTTTGTCGTTTGTGCCTATTTAGGCCACCATCGTTTTGTCGTTACAAACTTTATACCCACCATCTCACATAACTCCATTGTGCCTTTCTCATTTGTTTGCCCCCGTCCCCGTTGTGAGTTTTTCCTTTTTTAACCCTTATTGTCCCTGCCGTCCCCAGCTCCGAGTAGTCACACCAGGGTATTCATAAAATGCATATAACATGCCTTTGCTGGGTATTGTCCTACAATCTGAAGAAGCAAGGCATTTTATAGAACCAAGTTGGGAGTTATCCTGAAGACAGGCAGATGTCTATATGCAAATGTTCGCCCTTTTTTGTATTTATAGAAAGCCTTTATCTGAAGATGGCTGGTATTTCTATTCTTCTTTTCACTGGAATCCATTTTATAGAATAAAACCCAGATAAGTTTAAGATATCTATGCGACCGGATATTTATAAAATGCTTTGTCCTGGGGGACACAGGTATTCCCACTCAGTTTCCAGAAAGGGCATTTTATAGGACACAGAGTAGGAGTTGAGGAGATTGCACATGAATGTATATTTCCAACAATAGAAGAACTGCATTGGGTGCCATTTGATATTTCAAATGTTTGGCTTGATTACCTATGTTTATTTGACTTTCTGTTATTACTTAACCTGTAATTGAACATGCTCCCAGTGCGTAACCTGCAACTATTTTGCACTCGCTGCACTCGCTGCAAATACAGAAGCTAGTTTGGGTTTGACTTAACACAGGGTATCCCACCTGTGGTGGGTTTCTCTACTTTTGACGGCATTTGCTGTCAAACCCATTTTATAGATGGCATTGATGCGCATATCTTCTTGAAGGGGTTTTCTAGCATCCAGGCATTTTCTAGTGGTGTTTGTTGCAAGTCCCAAAAATGAACCCTGGCATTCCATAGATAAAACATGTAAAAAAAAACATGTCATCGGGATAGTGTCAGCTTTGGACGTGTTGGCATTTCATAAAACCCCCATTGTTTATATCAGAAATGTGGTTTTCCTAGGGCCTAGGGTAACCCATTTTATAAACCTTTAGGTATCTGCATATTATTTATGACATGCCAGGGTAGAGGTGGGTACCCATCAAGCAAGGGGGATTATATATATATATATCATGTGTAACTGAGAGGCTACTAGGTCACCATGTCCTGGGCTATCCAATTCCTGTATACTGCACGTATAACATTTTGCAACCTCTACAACGCAAATCTTTCAATTGCAGGTTTCTACTACACCATACATACAGCATCATATTAGATAATCATTAGGGATTTAATCCCAATTGACCAGTTTCGAAAACCCAGTTTCGTTGGTTGATTAGTTTCGGGGTTTCTATTCCCTTTGATATATTCAGGATGATCACAATCTGTGACTAGGGGAATCCGCTTGGGAGATGTTCTCCTCAGGTTGGAGCCATGTGGCCCGTGTTGACCGTGAACACCTGCCCCTGGTCAGGCCGGAGGAAAATTGGTCCTATTTAGTTGAACAATATACTATGGTAAACTAACAGTTCGATATGGAAAATCAACCAATTGTAGACGATTTTCCCGGGGAAACCACTAGTTTTCCACAGACAGACGTCAGTTTGCAGGAGGAGGTACATGGTACATCCCAGCTTTTGGAAAAATACATGTGATAATCATTTGTCTATAAATAGTTGGTTTTCCATTGCCATGTTAAATTGCTGGAGGGTAATTTGTGGGCAAGATTGAGGTCTTTGCCTATATGGCTATATATAATATATACCCGTATGGGTAGAATCTGGATGTAATGTGGGTTTTATTTGGAAATCAACCAAACAAATCCACACATGGTGTGGTTCACATGCCGATGTGATCCACATGTCACTAGTTATATGTGTAAGCATGCTGTTTAAATGCAACATGTACTTTTTTCCGCGTGTAACCAGACAGCGACGACGTACTGTTTTTTGTTCAAAAACTGTCACGTACTTGTAAACTTGTGCAATCGAATCTGGGTCTCAGGATCTAGATTATGGGTCATCCAAATTTGGTTTAATGGGTCTTCCCTTTCACCCCTTCATGTTTTTTGTTTCTCTAAGTCTCCTCCAATTATATAATATAAACTATTTCCCAGCAGTTGTTTTTCCGACAACTTTCAAGGTTTCCCTTACGATTTCAAATATGATATTGACTTTAAATCCAGTATTGACCTTAAACGGTGCAAAGGATTAAAACGGTGGTTTTGGACCCCAATAAGAATGATACTATATGTTTTTTTGTTAAGCAGACACTTTGGTCCTGATTAGGGAGTCTCTTCTCAGAGCAAATTGTGCTTGGCTTGGCTTTTTTTTATTTGGTTGGATTAATTTCACAAGAAAAGATTGGCTCTTACCAGGGAACTTCTTCGCCAAGTGCATGTTTTTTAATCGTGTGACACTAGAGATTGGACAGGTTTTTGCTGAGTGAGGAAATTTGATTCTTATTAGGAACCTCTTCGGAGAGCACATGTTGCTTCACTTTCAAATGCAGATGATATGTTGATTATATAACTTTGCAAGGTTCAGATTCCAGGTCCGGGTGTACCCAGACCCCTCCTGTACAACAAATGTCCCACTTATACTACGTACAATTTCATTCTTCGTTGAACAGTTTTCACATGCTTTGACTATTTTGGGGGATTTGAGCATTCATTTAGGAGAATGGAATACTTAAATGAAACCCTCTTTCCATGGAGCTTGGCGTGATGGGTTGTTACACTACCAATCCCAATTCGACGCATTTTTCCAAGGGTTACCCAGGCAAGTTCCTTCCGGTCCCATGGCAAATAGATAGGGTCTAGGGTCCAGAACTTTGCATTGAAGTTTCAGACGTTTTGCCAAGAAAGAAACTGTGGACTCTGCGAGCTCTTGTTTTTGCGGTCTATCATGGGCATGGAGATCTGCTGGAAAAAAATTGGCGGAAAATCCCAAGAGGTGATGTCCCCAAATCAAAGTCAGCTACACAGTAATCGATTGCAACAGTTTTTGTTGAACGTTTCAAAGAAGACCATATTTGTTTGCCTCCTTTTTTTATGTTTTTTTGGTTGTTGTTAGGATCTCAACATGTTCATTGAAGTTTTCCATCCTCCCTGGTATGATGATTTGCCAGCCGTTTATGACACAGTTTAGGAAGAGGACAAGCCACATACTGACCCGACCCCCAGCCATGACTGGATGATGGTTTTATTTTTATTATTCTTTTAGCATGTATTTGGCCATGACCGTTGTTGAAATGGTGTGTTGGGATGGGTTGAAAGTATTCAATTTTGGTTTCAAAGGAGCAACATGATCCCTCAACACGTTTTCCTTTTTTAGTGGCGTTTTTTTCTTCACCGGTTTTTCCTCTATGATTGTTTCATTCTAGACCATCCACTATATATAAATGTATATATGCATACAAATATGTATATATGTATAATTATATACACGTTTATATATATAATGTATATAATATATATATATACCCTACGTTTCCTCGACGTAAAAAAAGAAAGGGGATTAGGGGGCGGAACCCCTTTGTTTGCATGCTTCGCTGTACCGCTTTGGACCTTCCCCAGGTTCGAGTAAGCTAGCATACAACCCGCCTCGATTACTTACAATTAAGCATCTTTTGCTAGGAATCGGCAACTAGAAGATTTCGCACTAGTATATTCACATACAACCTTATATTCAAATATAGTGAAAGACAGCAACACAACCGGACAAATATATTTAGAATATTGATGATGCTAGACCTCTTTGCTTGCAAAACCATCATTGATTCCAGTTGAGTTGTTCCTTTCTTGTTTTTTTAGCTAAACACAACTGAATCATAAACGAATATAAACTAATTACTTGCGCGATCGTAATGGTGTCATCTTTATTTATTTCCCATTAATCCCAAATGTTACTAGTCCAGGCACAATTTATCATGGTTGGATCCAAGATTGCATGGAGAGCATCATGCAGTATTTGGGATCGCCAGGTGTGGAATGGGTGGCGGCGATCCCCCCCGAACTGGCACCTTCAAGAGGTGACTTGGCATTCGGGGTGTGATCCCAACGGGTGAAGCAACCCTTGGGGGATGATTGAAACTCCAATGAACGGTATGTTGACATATGGACGTTTCCCAAAATGCGGATACTCCCAAATCATCTAAATCAGACCATTTTAGTACTCACACCCATGGTTTTGGGGATCCCCCATTCCAAGAACACCTCATATTTAGATAGATGGACGGAGGGATGGATAGATAGGCTTATGGATAGATTAGATTAGATTAGATTAGATAGATAGATTAGATAGATAGATGGATGGATGGATGGATGGATCGATGGGTGGACGGATGGATAGATTAGATAGATAGATAGATAGATAGATAGATAGATCGATCGATCGATCGATCGATCGGTAGGTAGGTAGGTAGATAGATAGATAGATAGATAGATTAGATAGATTAGGTAGATAGATAGATAGATAGATCGATAGATAGGTAGGTAGATAGATAGATAGATAGATTAGATAGATTAGGTAGATAGATAGATCGATAGATAGATAGATGGTAGGTAGGTAGGTAGATAGATAGATAGACAGCTAAATAGATCGATAGAGCGATAGACAGATAGAGAGAGAGATAGAAAGATACAAGGGTAGATAGGTAGATAGGCAGATAGGCAGGTAGGCAGATAGGCAGATAGGCAGATAGGCAAATAGGCAGATAGCTAGATAGCTAGATAGCTAGATAGCTAGATAGCTAGATAGCTAGATAGCTAGATAGCTAGATAGCTAGATAGCTAGATAGCTAGATAGCTAGGTAGATAGATAGATAGATAGATAGATAGATAGATAGATAGATAGATAGATAGATAGATAGATAGATAGATAGATAGATAGATAGATAGATAGATAGATAGATAGAGAGATAGATAGATAGATTAGATAGATTAGATAGATTAGATAGATTAGATAGATTAGATAGATAGATAGATAGATAGACGGATAGACTGATAGACGAGTAATTATATAGGTTGGATAGGGTAGACAGGTTAGCTAGACCTGATTTGTTTTTATTTAGACAGCTTAGACGCTTAGGTAACTTAGATTGGACCACGTAGAATGGAATAAGATTGACTAGAATAGACATAGAAGTAGAACTAGCACAAAAGCGAATAGAGAAGTGGAGGTAGATAGATAAATAGGTTAGATTAAAATTATAGGAGATTTGGCTAGATGGAGTGACTCTCTATTTAAGCAAACTGCTTGCAGTCTTTGGGCATGCCTCTATGGCCAATTCAGGCGGAACAAAAATCAAGAAACTGTTGGGGGTGCGTACTAGTAGATGGTTGTCATCAAATGAAATAAATCCATCCAAGAATTACCAGCGTCTTTCCTCACCTATCAGGTGAGGGTTGTTAAATTTTATGTCAGCTGGCCCGCCGCCTCCTCGTCCTTCTCCTCCTCCTTCGCCGGACTTCAACTGCAAGCTCTAGATCGCAGTGTTCCCTGCCGGACCCGAACAGCATCTCTGGATCAAAGTCATCCCCGCCGCACCTCAACTGCAAGCTCTAGAGCGCGGTGTTCTCCGCCAGACCCGAACAGCAACCTCTGGATCAAAGTGATCCCCGTCGGGCCTCAACTGCAAGCTCTAGAGCGCGGTGCTCTCCGCCGGACCTGAACAGCAACCCCTGGATCAAAGTGATCCCCGCTTGACTTGCACCGCAGGCCCCGGATTAGAGTGTCCCCCGCCGGACCTCAACCACGAGCTCCGGATCAGAGTGTTCCCCGCCGGACCTCAACCACAAAGAACCTAGACAAGAATGTCAGAATAGATGCCAGATAGAATGCCAGAATAGAATGTCAGATAGGATGCCAGATAGCATGCCAGAACGTATGCCAGAACATATGGCAGAAAAAATGCCAGATAGAATGCTTGAGAAAATGTGAGTACAGATGCCACAAAGGATGCCAGATAGGATGTCAGAATAGATACCAGATAGAATGCAAGAATGGAATGTCAGATAGGATGCCAGATAGAATGGCAGAATAGAATGTCAGAAGATTATACCAAATATAGTTCCAGGTGAAACTATGACGAATAAGTGTCAGGGCGGGGATCACTCGAAGTAAAGTATTTTTTCTCACAACCAATTGGGAGGAATCGGAAAGAGGGGGCAGGATCTAACACACGCCTGTAATTTTTGTTGCCCTTCTGATTTAGATGCTTCAAATCCCAATATTTCAGACACGTACTTTCTTCCATGGGCCACAGAATTTTATAACTTGTGGTGAACCAATAAGCGGTATTTTCTTGTCCATTCACGATGTCAATTTTTCATACGTTTTCATGAAAATCTGTACCTCTAATGAATTTATGGAAATATCAGCCACCAAAATGATGTTTTTGCCAGACCCGCAATACCGTTTACAGACGTCTTGAAGCTTCTCAGACCGGCGGATCAGCTAAGGCTCCATTGGACATCCCTACAGCGCCTTGCTCAGCCTTGCCCAGAGGGAGAACGGAGGACGAACTGACAGGATGATTGCTTCGAGTCAATATACCCGTACCCACCAAAAAGGTGGAGCACACACACACACATTTTCAGATGCATTTAATATATTTGTGATATTGGTATGCGTTTTAATTTGCATACGTATCTTTACATATGTGTGCACAACGTCTATGCATGTATCTCTAAAGCACGGACATATGATCACATACCTATTTTGTTTATTGTATATATTTTTATTTATATATACTACGCATTTCATATATCGGTATATATATATAATTTTAATTGCATTATATGTATACCCATATATAATATTATTTATTTACATTTGTATATTTACATGTTTAATAGTGAATACACAATGAAGGGAAAAAATATATTATCGATATATATATATATATACATATATATATATTTTTATTTATTTAATCTATCTATCTTATCTGGTAGTTGGAGCCCGACTGATAGATGGCCATGGTGTTTTGTGCCATTTTGGCGTTTTTCTTGCTTCACCGGCGTTGTGTGGGTGGGGTGGGTGGGAGGTGGGGTGGCAATAACGTACAGTCACTGCGCGCTCAGAGGGCACGCGCGCACGTGAGTATTATTTTATACACAGTGAAGGCGTGCAAATGTTTCTGACACGAGGGAAAACAAAATTGTTTCAGCAGAACCAAATTGAAGAAATGAATTCAAATAAAAATGTCGTTTTTCAGCCAACAAGTTGAAAAATCAAATTTTGCCGTGGCGAAAACGGCATTTATGCTGACATGATGATCACGAAACCACACGGCTAATTATGTCGGGAACCTAGTAGTCAAATGCGCAACAAGTAAACATACGTATACAGACATATATTCAAACATGGGGTTTTAATGCAAATCTTGGCAGTTGATCATTAGCGCATGGCGGTGAATGGACACTTGTTGGTTTTCTCGTTCCAGATGATTCCCAGAAGGTGACCGTTTGCTGTTGAGATGGAACTCTTAGACCAACCAGGTGTTTACAAATTATTTGTTGGGTTTGTTTGTTATGGATTATGGGGTGATGGGACCCTCTTGGTTCACAGTTGCATTCCTCAAATGGCATCGATATATGATGATTGGGTACAAATGACAAACCACCCGAGAGACGAGAAGTTTCGGATTGAAGTTTGGCAGGGGTTTACGTGGGCCTGGTGCGTTTGTGGTTTCAACATGTGGGGATGGGTCAAAATTGGGGGCAATGTGTAGCACCCACACAAATTGTTTTGTTAAAAATGAACCCATCCATGTCGGGCAGTATTAATTTAATGTTGACTCATACACCGACGTCTCAATTATATCATTCACAATATTAACCTTATTTTCATGTTATTTGGGAAGACTGCCGGGACTACCGCGATGAGTTCACCGTTTTATAGTCGAGGTTGTAATGCGGCTTGCAAATATAGCGGGTGTCTTGGCAGCTGGCAGCGTGGGTTTTCAGGCGCTGAGTTCGTCTCGTTTTCTGGGGAGGGTCTCCTGGTCCAAGGTGGTGCATGTCGGTGATGATTCGCAAGATCCATGGAATGTAAGATGCGATAAGATTTAAGATTTGATAAGGGAAACATAGGCACCACTTTCTGGGATCAGGGGGTACAACAACGATAAAGTACATCGAAGTTTCTGGTGGCCGACCACTGGCGTTCCGAGGGGCCATGTCTTTGTGACTTCCCAAACTTCCCACATTCACTTTTGGACACAGGAAAACCAGGAGAAACGATCACCTGTTGTTAGAGGATGGTTGGGATGGGTATTGCAAATATTCGAACATTCACTGCGGCACAGGGTGTTGGCACTTCCAATTCTTTATCGTTGGCGGGGTCGGTCCCATAGTGATATATGGACGGTGCGTTTGATTCATTATATATATACATACAGTATATAAATAATACTGTATACAGTACATATTATAATCATACGCAGTAGGTGTCATGATGTTTCCATGCAATGAGGTTGAAAAATCCGCAGATTCGCCAAGGGTTTTTCGCCATGCGTAGCTGATTAGGCTGACGTTCCCATCCCGCTGGATGTGGGATCCCCAACTGACTATCTTTCGGAATACGAAATGCCACCTGCAGCTTACGCGCTATCAGACACTATCATGATAGTTGCAGATTCCGAATCATGCCGTCGCATAACATCAGATGCTATCACCGTTATCATCCTTATCTCAATCTCCTCATCCTCCCTTACACCGCCCCACCCGTATCCAGCACTGCCAAGGCCGCCACTACCACCGCCACCACCATCCGAATCATCATTCCATTATTTCATTGCATACTCCATTACTTGATCATTCCATCATTCTATTCATTCTGTTCATTCAATTACCCATTCAATTCTGCCATCATTCTACGTATCTCATTCCAAATTTGTTGCATCTTTCTATGATGCACTTCAATGCAATTTCATATCCCCCCTTTAACTTTGGAAAATGGGGGGTAAGACAAGAAAAATCTGAACAGTAATTATTTCACCTGACCACATGAAATATACCCCCCCTCACATTTTTTGTTGGGGGCTTCCAAGAGAGGTGGGGGGAGACTTTAGCCTGGAAGATATGTCAATTGGATACACATAGATCAAAAATCAAACCGCATATGACCTCTGCGAACTCCAGCCCCTGGTCTTTGAAGACTTGCCACGGCTAAATACCCAGAAACCGAACCTTGCTGCAATGGAATTTCTGAGGGGGGGGGCCTTCTAGAGCTGTAAATACCATGGTTTTGCACCTTCCCCCTTGCTAAAAAAATACATGTTTTTTTTTTGCGACCAAGGTGGATACCACTGATTTTGTTGGCTAAATAGGGTTCGCCCCGGCAAATACCCAGAAACGGAATCTTACTGCGGCAATGAAATTTCTGTGGGCGGTATGGCATGGCTTCCAAAGCTTTAAAATACCATGGTTATCCATGGTTTTGCACCTCCCCCGCCCCTCAAAAAATTCACAAGGGAAGCTTGGGGAGAGAAAAAAACCATGGAAATGCGCGCTTCAGCCCGTTTGCACGTACCTGACTGCATCCCACACTTTGCTGCGGATGTTCCCACTGGTGCCCGCTATCACTGACAGTACTAAGATTTTCCATTGCATTATTCTACAGTATATAAGCCAGAACTTTTTTTGCTGAAATATGTCTAGATATGGGGTGGCGGGTGACCACCCCTTTTTGACATATCTAATCCCTAAAAGGGGTGGATAATTGAATGCAATTTATGCATTCTATCATTCTATTTATATTCCATTTGTCCATTCATTTCATCATCCGATTCCACCATATTTAACCCATGATTTGTATTGATTTGTCCGATTCCATTGTTCAACCACAAGACGGTTAAATAGTGTTTCTACATTACATGTGTCTACTCTATTCCAATCTGATTCTTTGCTAATCCTCATCGCCGTCGTAGTCATGGTTATCGTTAGCGTTGTCATCATGTCATGGTCTTCTTCACTGTCATCATCGTCGTCGTCATCATCGTCATCGTCATTGTTGTCGTCATCGTCATCACAAACATCAGTCGACCAGCAGCGCCAAACATGGCTTGATAAAGACCTCAACAAAATACCGAAGCGCTGGCGATGCTTTCTGACATAAGCACTCAACTCCCACAGTGGCCATTTTATGTGTCAGGACATTTGTCATTGGAAACGGCCCGCTAATTTTACATGGTTCTATCAAACATCCGTACGTTCCATCAGTATATAGATGATCTACAAATGAGCGAGGTAAGGGTCAAGATTCGGTCAAGATTCGGTCAATCGTTTAATTGCATCCACTGCAACTTTATTTAAGATTGAGTGGACAACACCAGCCACTAGCCAATAGCCGTGGGTCCAAGAGATGACTTGCTTATCTTGACCTGAACTTGCATCGCTGCCTGCGTCGCTGGGTCTGCAGAGCATATGATGCCATTCAGGAAAGAGCGTGGATGCAAGGACGGCAGGTGCGATTATTGTGGGAATGGCAGGTACCGGGACAAATATCTAAATCGCATAGTCGCATCCAACCTGATCCGAAATTGAACCTGAATTTCATTCAGATGTAGCCGGAAACTCATCGGTTTTGGATGGTTTTGATATACCATTATCTGCGCGGGAGAGGACAGGGCATGAGGGTTCCAAATTCTACGAAGTGGATGGCATTTGTTGCATCGTCCTAGCAAGTTCTGTGAAGAAATGGTGTAGACAATCCATAACAAACAGGGATTTTGGGAATAGCCCCTCTACCAGAACTGGACTGTATAAGACAAATTTAGCAGGAAACCCAATTTTCAATTGCAAAAACCAGTGTTTTCCTGTAAACTGCTTCACCAAGACGTCATGAATTGCATTCTGGGCAAACGATGATTCCAGGCCGTAACTTTACCTTAGCCGTCCTCATTGTAATAAGGGATCAAAACGGCCATCCCCTCAAAACGACCACCCCTTAAACACAATTTGTTTTGCTTCAACTTATTAAGGGATCAAATTCACCACCCCCTGTGAGCAATACATTGGTTGGCAAAGTAGCTTGAACTTTTTGTACTATAGCCATTGCTGCTGCTGCTGCTGCTGCTGCTGCTGCTGCTGGAACCAGTCACTGAGGTGAGAAGCGAGTGGGGGAAAATGAGTTTCACCTTTGTGTGGCATTGACATCTCGCAGATCATCATGCCAGTAGTTTCTATGACTTCTCCTCCCAGTTTCCGAAAACATTTACGAATGCAACTTACAAGGTTCCCGAATACAACTTTCCAGTTTGCGAATCCGACGTTCCAGTTTCCGAATACAACTTTCTAGTTGCATTGGGAAACTGGAACGTTGGATTCGGAAACTGGAAAGTTAACCGAAAACAACTTTCTACAATGTGGGGCCCCCCAGTTATTACTTAGTTTGTAACACGGGGTAACTTAAACTGTAACGTGGGGCAACTTAAGTTGTAAGTATGGTCAACTATGTAAGAACTCAGCCAACTTATATATACGTTGAGATAGCCTCTGGATCCAAAAAAGATACACCGCAAGTTAGACAAGTTTTCTTTTTGTGTCGCAAATTTGGAGCATCTGTTGGCCAGCCGATAAACTCAGCTGTTCTTGGTGGTTCCAGCGAGGCCTTTTGTTGAGCGCCATGGCTGAAGCTGCAAATCAGCAGATTCGCAGGGAGAGCATGCAGGATTATAGGACTTTTCTATACTTTTCTGCTGTTCATGAGACAGGAGATTTTGGACGTTCTCCTTAACGGGCAACGAAGAAAACAGCTATGGAAACGGCAGGTAAGCAGTACAAGCCGAGAGTTGCATGAAT
>CAMXCT020000923.1:140000-195245 GCA_947184155.2 Cladocopium goreaui
GGAATCCTACCAAGCAGACAATTCAATGGCGAACATGTTGAGCAGCCTGTGGACCTGAGAAATCCATAGCTTGTTTTACCGCAGGAAAGTCTTCAAACTGAGAGATTCACCGACGCCTCTGACAACTGGAGAGCCGAAGGTATTCGACTAACAGACACCGACTTGACCAAGAAATATGGGACATGCTAGCAACAGAATCCAACAGCACCAATTGGAATGTACAGATTTGAAGAGTATATGAAGTTAGTGTTTGCCCCATTACTTTAGTCGTTGGTTATTATGCTGATGATCTTAAGGAGTTTTCACAGAAGCCGTGCCCCCGTGGACGGTTCGTCCGCCAGGGCCCTTTGCCAAGTACTGGTATGCATGTGGCACCAGGCTCGGTGATGCACGCTCAGGAGGAACGCATGTGCGTAACCCCAAAAGAAAATAAAATGAAATATATTTCCTGGGGGTACAAATGGTAATGGTAAGGTAGGGGTATGGTGAATTAAGGATGACGCATTGTTGGGTTTATCACATTAGTGAAACTGTGAAACTGGGAGTGCAACCAAGAAAGTCGGAACCCTTCTGAATCTCCAATGATCGCTGGTAATGCAAAATTTCCACATTAATATGAGAATCATCCATACATGAGGAAATTCCCCTTGCCAGCTGAGATATCTGAGATTGTCAAAGGGCAAGCACCCACGGGATCACGTCTCCCATCCCGGAGTATCAGGGGTTCCCGTTTCAATGTGTTTTTCTGTTACTAGGTGGTTGGTGCGTGTTTTCATATTGGGGTACCGTTTGATAAACATCGCCCTACTATCTATAATTATAGTATATATATATATATTATAGGCAATGTTGTTCACATGATACTGTGATGTTCCTGCGTTTGCCAAAGAGGGTCATGAGTATGTGGATGTTAGTGTTGAGTTGTCAGCTCCATTTGGCTGAACACTATCCACAGCGTTGGGCAAATTGTTGGGTACATAGTTGAAATAGAAAATGAAGATTAAAAGTGTTGTATTTTCCCAGGATGCTGTAGATAATGTTAACCTCCAAAGAAAAAATGTTGTGTTTTCCCATGTTTAAAACATCCCGAATTCCAAGGTTTCAGTTCAGAAGACTATCCATTTTATAAACCGAAGTAAAGGCGAATCTTCCGACTGACGCCCAATGCGCCTGTTTATAAAACGGAAAAGTCAATGTTTAAGCACACGGCCGCATTAGCGACCCCATAGGAAAGTGTCATTTTTTAGCCAACATGGGGGTTGGGGTGGGGTGGGATGTTAAAGTTCATGTTACGCTGATGATGTTACGCTGATCACGGGGGTTGGGGTGGGGTGGGATGTTAACGTTCATGTTACGCTGATGATGTTACGCTGATCATGGGGGTTGGGTGGGGGGGTGGGGGGGATGTTAACGTTCATGTTACGCTGATGATGTTACGCTGATCATGGGGGTTGGGGTGGGTGGGGTGGGTGGGGTGGGATGTTAACGTTCATGTTACGCTGATGATGTTACGCTGATCACCGTACGTTTTGGCTTTCATGTTCCGATGGAACGCAAGGCCGCCCTTGCTGAAAGCAGTTGGCTCTCTTGTGCAGAAGGCATCTCGCTAGAGTAGAGGACAAAAAAAACCTTATTTTTGGGAAAACTGTGTGTTCGAGTCGCAGGGCCAATGGGATTTGCGAAAATGAGGTTCAAACCCATGGTAAAAACGGGACGTTCTGAACACAGGTTCCATCACGACCTTTCAAATACATTGCAAAACGCAGCACTGAATCCTTGAGGCTCATTTCGAAGTGAGCAAATTAGCCAGGGTCGTTAACACGGCCACAACCATGTTTAAAACATCCCAAATTGATAGGTGTCAGGAGACTATACATTTTATAAATAGAAGTAAAGGCGGATCTTTCCAACTGACGCCCAATGGGCCTTTGACAAAAATTGGACAGGTCTATATTTAAAAAGACCATCCATGTTTTCAACATGTACGAACCACCCTTTCTGGAAACCCTGTTTTGCCACCCAGTTCCATTCTTATGAACTGGGCAGTATTGACCAAATCCTGGGTATACGGTATACGCGCCTTGACTGAAAATTTATCTGAGAACAGTTCCATTATATTGAAGAGGAGATTCACACGTACCTATTTGATTTCATGAACACTACTCTATTTACAAAATGGATGGTTCAAGTGTGAACACACGTCCTTACATAAGCAGTAACTTTGCCTTAAAATGACATATGATTACTGATAACAGTTCCATTTTATAGAAGAGAAAGTTCACATGTACCATCATGTACCTATTTTATTTATCAAATGGATGAATGGTTCAATTGTGAGAACATGTCCTAGCAGAAACAGTAATTTTGCCTTAAAATGACCCCCTAAAGATGCAGCCCCTTCCACAATACATAAATCAAATTTAAGGCGTTTTAACATCTAAATACTACGTGTTTTCCATAACCGAGTGGGAAGGCATTTTTTTGCATATCCGGCTTGCTAGGTAGCACAATGGTAGTCTTCCAGTTTATAGAAGCCGCAAACCAAACAGTTTCATTTTTTAGAAAATATACCTGCACCGACCTACATTCCACGAACCAATTTTTTATGGAATGGTGGGGTAAGGGTTCCTACCCTTCAATCAAGGGGAATTAATTTCATATAATTTCCAGGTGTCCAACTTTTCTATTTTTTTAGGGGTTGCTATACAGTGAATGTTGGTAAGAAAATACCAGCAGCAGGCATGGGGCTCGCATTTGCCCCTACCTCATCTGGGGTCGCACTTGCCACTACCCCAGGTCCCGTTAGGGGCGCAGCCGACCCTTGGGTAGGGGCGAATGTGACCATACGATGTTTTCAGTGGCAGGCGCAATCGTTTCAGGGGTCAAAACGAATCGTCATTTATGCCTTCCAACATTCATGTTTGGACGAAGTCTCGTAGTAAAGATATGTTGTCAAGCTGCATAAACCTTTCTAGGAGGAAGCGGCTACCGGCCGCACCAAAGATATGTCTTCAAGTTTTCAACATCTATTCTGCGAGGAAACCTCGCAGGAAAGATCTGTTCTCAAGTTTTCAACAGTCATTTTCGGAAGCAAATCGCGCAAGAATGATATGTTTTCAAACTTCCAGCATCCATTTTTGAGAGAATAAGTCTCGCGGGAAAAATGTTTTCATAAGTTTCCAGCCTCCATGCTTTCAGGAAGTAAGTCACGATATTTTGTGCTGTCTTCGTCCCACATTTTTGGAGAAATTATCGCACGAAAAATCTGCTTTGAAACTTCCACATTCTACTCTTGGATGAAGTCTCGCACGAAAGCTCCGCGATGTGCTTTATGTCTTGGGCTGATTACCATGTTTTGTTCTCATATCAGAATGTCATGTTTGATGTTGGAGATGTGAGAAGATGTGTCAGGAACCCCTGCTAACCCCAGAAGACCTGAAACCCTGTCACCCTTAAAGCCCCTTGGATGTCCAAAGTAGAAAATGAGTCGATAGCCAGGTCCCCGAAACAACCCTGTGTCACCCTTGAAATCCTTTGTTTCGTCAAGGTCCCTAAGTCTCCAGGTTTTAAACCCCCAAAATGTGATGTTTGATGCCCTTTGTTTCTACAAGGTTCCGAATACCCCTGCTCCCAAGTCCCAATTAGACCCAAAGGTTGAATGACCGAAGTAGAAAGGTAAATGGTGTAGGGGCGAATGTGACCGTGAGGTAGGGCCGAATGTGACAATTATGTCATAATTGATCCTGAGAAGCCCGCCAGTTGCTCCCCAAAATTGTGTTGGTTTATTTTCATTTGAGCCATTTCAGGTGCAGATATGTGTTGATATACCATGTGGTAACGTAGTTGGCAGAGGATTGATGATTGGGGTAATGATGATGATTATTGGCAGCAGTCATTGGGAAAACAAATGGGATAATGAGTTTTCATGGGTGTTTAATTGGTATGCAATGTTTTCTTTAACAGACCAGGAACCATGCCAGAGCGGAACTCACAAATCGACTGTTGGTCATGGTCTCATGCGAAGGATCTTAGCAAAATCCGCGAGAGCCCAGGGGATTTTGAAGTAAGAAGCAAGAAAGACACGATTCATGTATGGTCCCATTTCCCTTGACTGTATTGGTTTGGGTCTAGCAAGAATCGATGTGCACCAAAGCTTGATGCTTGAATATCTAAAACATTATAACCAAAACGCGTGGTCCGTTTGAACCTGCTTGGTGGCGCCGTGTCGCCATACTAAAACCATTTCCTTAGATATTCTCTTAGTAAGTGGTTTATAACATTTTTCAACCCCTCAGAGGACTAGGATGTATTGGGATATGCCCCAGTCCCTTACTACCACGCATCTAAGTGCGAGGTGTGGACCGACTCCCTTGCCAGGACGAAGTCACAAACTGCCAAGTTGTATGGCGAAGTCTTCACAACGAACAAATTATAAACGAGAAGGCCTGGCCACATGTGGGCGCTGCTGGTGTTTGATCATGGTTGAGCTGAACGGGATAATCGGGTTGATCTAGTGGAAATTCCACAGAAAACAATATATTCCCCACCTGCCTGCCAGGTGAGGGCCTCTAGATTTTAACAAGACATCCCGCCTTCCCGCCTTTCCTTCCGCCTTCCTTCCGAGCCAGTATGGCATCGCCTGCCTCTTTCTCGACAAACCCTTTATAGCAAGCTCACCAGCTCTTTGGGGTTCGCCGGAACCGAACAGTTTGCGGGATAGAATGCCGGATAGGATGTCAGATACAATAACATTTCAGACAGAATGCCACATCAAAAGCCAGAAACATGCCATGAAGCTCGTCAGATTGAATGCCATATAGAATGACAGTTTCAATGTCAGAGATAGAAAGTCCGATAAAACGCCAGACAGAATGCCAAATGAACTGCCATTGAAATGTCAGACCAGATAGACAGAATGCATCTCAGACAATGTAGCTACATCTTCCACAGTGTCCATAAGTTCCGCCTTTTTAAGGAAGTTCTGCCTTTTGTGGTTAAAAGGCGACTTTACCTGACCACGGGCAACTTTGCCATTTCAAGTAATTAAGGCCACCGTTTTGATTCTGACAAAAATCTCTCAATGTTTTCCAGGCTAAATATGCCAATCCAAATAAGGCAATCTTTTCACCAAATTCCCTCAGATCTATTGGTGAAACTGGGTTTAACTATTTTTTAATCCTCGCCAAACTGCGAAGCAACCGTTTGACAACAACACAGGGCAGCAGCACAGCCCACACTTTCTTACGTGGTTTCCATGACCCATGCCTTAAAAAAATATTCCAGGGTATCAACTAGGTTATGGATTATGTTTTTTGGAATAATTTTCAAGGAATAACTTTTCAAGGGGTAGGTAAACGATGCTGCATGTCGGAACTTGAAATCATGACCTCCCCCCGTCAAGATACCCCGGAAAAATTAGGTTTTGGCTATAACTTAAAACATCTTAAAACATCCCGAGGCAGTCTATACGTTTCTACATTTGGCCTGGCCCTTCCAAAAGCCATTCCTAGCTTGGCGGTGTTTGTCTGAAAGCTTTTTGCTGGAAATGCCAATTGCAGTTGTTTAAGGCATCATGCAGTTTGGGCAATTGCTGCCAACCTTTTTTTGCAGCGTACTTGCAAGCACAACTAGTGTCCAACGGACCACCTTTCTCTCACGGTACTTTCTCTCGAGAGTTCTTTGGGTGGTAATGAATAGGGAATGTTAGGAAAATGCCTGCCAGGTTGAGTGCCATTTTGTGGGCTTTCCCCAGGGGAGAAATTATTCTAGGGGTATTGGAGATGCCTGGTACCCCTCAAAAACCAAAGAGGGCAGCTAATCACCAAATTAGCTCAGAAACTGGCAAGAATTGTCAAAAAACAAATGAAACCCAAACATTTCCCACCCATTCCCACTATGGCCAATGGGAGTTTTTTGGAAGGAAATGAAGGGAATATGAAAGAAATACGGAGACGTACGCAAAGTTGGGAAAACTTGTAGGAGAGAGCCAGGTTGAGTGCCATTTTGTGGGCTTTCCCCAGGGGAAAAATTATTCTAGGGGTATTGGAGATGCCTGGCACCCCTCAAAAACCAAAGTGGGCAGCTAATCACCACATTAGCCCAGAAACTGGCAAGAATTGTCAAAAAACAAATGAAACCCAAACATTTCCCACTCTTTCCCATTATTGCCAACGGGATTTTTTTGGAAGGAAATGAAGGGAATATGAAAGAAATACGGAGACGTACGCAAAGTTGGGAAAACCTCTTGGAGAGAGCCAGGTTGGGTGCCATTTTGTGGGCTTCCCCAGTGGAAAAATTATTCTAGAATATTCTAGAGGTATTGGAGATGCCTGGCACCCCTCAAAAACAAAAGTGGGCAGCTGCTACAATCACAAAACAAACCCAGAAATTGGCAAAAAAAATAAAACCAGTGACAACCAAATATTTTCCTTTCCCACTCATTCCCACTAAGGCCAGAACCACCAAACTAGCAGAAACTGGAAAAACATCCAAAATCAATCAAAACCATGTTCAACCAGTGGGTTGCTGAGAGGACATTTGTTTAAAGATATTATTCTGATTCTTCTTGATCCCATCTGATTATGTTGGAACATAGTTAATTTTGTGCCCCAGCTCTGCAAGAAGGGGTACCTTTTTCGGCCGTTTGCGCGGAGCTGCTTACGATTACTTGCGTTTGGCTAGAAATAGACTTTAGCGGTATCATTTTGATGGAAATTATTCCAAATTTCCATATATCTCAGTGAGTTCTTGGATTTTTTTTTTGCGAACTCAAGGTATGCCGGAATAATACTTGATTATTCTGAGGTATGTTGACGGGGGTATCCCCTTAAGGCATCCTTCATTGGTTTCCTATATCTTTGATTTTAGGCTGTGGCCAGTGCAGGGCATTAGGACCAGGCATGGTCATTTGGATCTCTCCTGCAAAAGTGGAAAAACTAGCTGGAATGCCTTTGAATTGGGGCTTGCTGAATTTACATTAATTTATTCCCCACCTGCCAGGTGAGGGTTGTTAGATTTTATCAGAGCGCATGCCCGCCCGCCGCCTCCTCCTCCTCCTCCTCGACTAGCTGTCCTCCTCGCCTCCGCCTCTTCCACCTCCACTTCCGCCTTGTGCCAACCTTGCCAACTCGTCGCCAAGCTCTTCGCCAACTTCCCAGCTCAGTGCGCACTGCTGGACCTCAACCTGCGAGCTGCCCAGCTCAGTGTGCACCGCTGGACCTCAACCTGCGAGCTGCCCAGCTCAGTGTGCACCGCTGGACCTCAACGGCCAGATAGAATGCCAGAAGATATGCCAGATGGAATGTCAGATAGAATGCCAGAAGATATGCCAGATAAAATGCCATGAGATATGCCAGATAGAATGCCAGAAGATATGCCAGATAGAATGCCACAAGATATGCCAGATAGAATCCCAGAATATTTGCCAGATAGAATGCCAGAAGATATGTCAGATAGAATGCCAGAAGATATGTCAGAATATATGCCAGAAGATATGCCAGATAGAATGCCAGAACATTTGCCAGAAGATATGCCAGATAGAATGCCAGAAGATTTGCCAGATAGAATGCCAGAAGATATGCCAGGAGTTATGCCAGATAGAATGCCAGATAGCATGCCAGAAGATATGTCAGATAGAATGCCAGAAGATTTGCCAGTAAGAAAATGTATAAATGTCATGGTGGGGATCACACGAAGTAAAGTTCTTTTTTCAAAAAAAAAAAATCGGGGGACTTTTCCCGACCAAAGGGCCGCTGCTTTGCACCAAAAGGGGACCTTACCCGACCAAAACCCGACGGTTTCTTGATGCATGATTTCCCATTGGGGCAGGGGCAGTTGAAACCCATCCAAGGCCAAATTCAAGCATGTTCATGCCAGAGCAAACCCTTGCAATTGCAACAAGCCGGTGTGTGACAGCTGAGGATAAGAACATGAAATAGTTTCGGTAAAACAAAAACTCTACTGGGATGATATGGGATAGTTTGGCTAAACTGCTAAACCAAGAAATGCATTGGGATAATTTGTACAAACGAAGAAACTTGTTGGGATAGTTTGGTTAAACTTAAACCAAGAAATGTGGTGGGATAGTTTGGGCAAACCAAAGCATACATATATATATATATATTAATTATTATTAATTTATGTAGGTAATTTGGGTAAATCAACACATGTCTAGTAAAGTAATTTGCTTAGGGCAGTTTCGGTCTCATGATTTCCCGACAGGTGATTGAAGACAAAAGGCAGTTCTGTCTGCTTTTTACAAGCGACAAAAAAACGCGTACCTGGAAGATCCAAGTGTGAATACTGAGAAAAAAGTACTGAAAATGTATTTATGCGAGATAACATGTCAGATAGCCTGTATATGTCAGGATAGATGCCAGGATGGGGCTCACTCGAAGAAACAGTTATGTTTTTGCCCGCAACCTTTGGTTTCCTCAAACCTTCCCCAAGACAAGTTTCAACGAACTTTGACACCAGCGAAACGATCGAAAGGAAACCAATGATCTTGCCAAAAGTCAGCTAGTTTTCCGCCCAGATCCAAGTATACTGTATACTGCTTTCTGGTTTTTCTGAAACAATTGAAGGGAACCATGGAATCATACAGGTTTCAAATGATTGTGCAACTATGTATATCACAAAAAAAGAGGCTTTGATTTTGCCCTGTTTGTTTAGGGGAGGCCGTTGATACAGAGCGATGTTGCTTTTGAAACTGGTTTGATGCGCTTGATGCTCTGCGCTAGGCATTGCAATAAATGTCAACTTGGTACGTTGGTCAAGTCTGGTACGTTGACAGGCTCTCGGCCTGAACGTGCCGCAGTGGCCACGCTGAATGAGGTAGGACCCGTGTGGTGCGGCATGGGTGGGATGAGCAATGCGCTTGATGCCGCGCTGACACATGCCCTTCGCTTGAAGATGCAGTTTGATATCATTCAAACATATTCAAAATACATATATAACCAAAACTAATCCATGAACTTGACACCAGGCAACCATCTGAACAGCCAAACATCAAATGATGCCATGTGGCCAACCTCGGGTCGTTTGTCAAGATTACGAACTTGGAAAACTGGAGCGAATCCCAGGGTCTCAGACTGATTACATCGATCCATACACGAGAAATCAAGGCTATGCAAACATTTGACTCCTTCTAATTACTTGTTTTTTCCCTTGCCTTTTGAAAGATCCTGTATAGCACCCTGTTTTGAAATCCGCAGATGATGCCAAGAAATGTCACCGCAACCGAACCCAGCGGCCCAGATACCTCGCAGAAACCGGCGCTGACTGATGGGTCTGGCGCGTGCATGTTGCTTCTTTGAAGCGCTGGTCCCTACTCTGAGAGCAATTTTGTTTTGAAGCGCTACTCCAGGCACAGCTTTCCTGAGCGCTGGGGCAAGTTACTTAGTGATGTTGGAAGTGGAACTATTGTGAAGTTAAGAGTGAAGGAGAGAAGTCAACTCGGTCACAACCGACATAAACCAATGGAATGCCAACTACATGCCCTGGCACAGACAGATCGCGAGATCTTTCAGGATGATCGATAGCTGTTGAATATAAACGGCTCCTCGTACCGCCATGTTCCCTTTGGCTGGCCTGCAGGTAAAACCTGTTCATGGAATGGCCGGGTCAAACATGGAGTTTAATTCAAGATACCGGACTTCAAATTTTGGGACCTTATCCAACCTTATGCAGTATCGGTTGACGAGCGCGGAACCAACACCCTTATCGTTGTTTTAATCGGAAGAGCCCCAAACAAGCCTCAGACCCTGTGAAAATGATTGATATTGATCGGGATTTATGCGGTGGTTTGGATTTTACAGGGGAGGGTCCCTATAGAGGTCGGAGACTAAGGGCCCGTCACTGCCTGCGTTCTGTGTCAGCATCAATCCACTCTCCACCCATGGTGGTCTTGTGAAATTTTACACACTAGTGACCTGCACCTCAAATTTATATACAGTCTAATAGTGACCTGCACTTGCGCTCGCCGGATGCTTGAGGCCGTGTTTGAAGAATGTTGAGATGGGCCGCCTTGTTGAATGTTTTTGAATCCTATGACACACTTTGTTCAACTTTGTTCCGATAGTTTGGACTTGCCTTCTTAAGGACCGGGAATCATAAGGTCAAAACTCATTGATGAGTAGTTAGGAAACTCTGAGGAGCAGAACGATGGCATGTCTTTGCTATTTCCCTAAATCTTCGTGTGGGGTTCTTGTTTTGGTTGTGCACTCCCGTCCGCTCCTCCTCCTCCTCCTCCTCCCGCCGTGTCCGCCCACCTCTCTCACACACAGCTCTCTCACACACAACTCCCTCACACACACACACAAATCCCTCACACACAACTCACTCAAACACACACAACTGCCTCACACACACAACTCCCTCACACACAGCTCCCTCACACACAACTCCCTCACACACAACTCTCTCACACACAACTCCCTCACACACAACTCCCTCACACACAACTCTCTCACACGCAACTCTCTCACACGCAACTCTCTCACACACAACTCTCTCCCACACAACTTACTCACACACAACTCTCTCACACACAAATCCCTCACACACAACTCTCACACACAACTCCCTCACACACACACAACTTACTCACACACACAACTCTCTCACACACACACACCTCCCTCACACACACACACACACAACTTACTCACACACACAGCCCCCTCATACACAACTCCCTCACACACAACTCCCTCACACAATTCTCTCACACACAACTCCCTCACACACAACTCCATCACACACAACTCCCTCACGCACAACTCCCTCACGCACAACTCCCTCACACACAACTCCCTCACCTCCATTCTGTGTGGCAGGCATGGCACTCGGCGACACGTGACATCGACCTTCACTTTGTGTGGCAGGCGTGGCACTTATGGCACTGGGCTGGCTTTGGTGGCGCACTTGGTTCCCGTGGACGACGCGGCCGTTTGTGTGGCAGGCGTGGCACTTGGCGACATCGACATTCACTTTGATGCGTGACGCCCTGTCTGCGAACGAGCCAAGCAGCAGCTGCTATCCCACCAGCAATGCTTCAGAGGAAAGTGTCACATTGCCCCATGAACAATGGTACAACGGTTGTCCCGTGGCACCATTAGATGTGTTGCAAGTGGATGCCCAGCTCGGCTTGATCCCAGTGGGTGAAGTAGAAGCTAGCTTTGTCAGATGCTTGGTGGCCTTCAATGACGCGCAGCTCGCCGACGACGAAACTCTGCAGCAAGACCTCACATCAACCTCGGCAATGCGCGTCAAGTGCTCTGTCGATTGCCTATATTGTTTGCTGCAGCCGCCAAAGGTGAGCCGAGCCGGGTAAAGGTGCGGAGTGCTGGCCTTGCATCGGCGGTGGCTTGGATGCTGCGAGGGTGCCCTGGAGAGGTGCATTTGATGGTCCTTGCCCACACCGGAAGCGCATCGTGTGGAAGGAGTCAAGCACTTTCTGATGCAGATTTTTCAGTATGAGGTCAATGCCCCATATGCCCCACAAACCTTGGCCTACGATCAGACAAGGACTCCCATGAAACGATTTGCGAGCGTCATGGAGCCAGCGCCGGAAGAGACGCCCATGCAACCATGGATGTGCTGAACATAGCCACATGGTCTGAAGTGTGTTGCGTCTCTCTGCATGAAATCTTGACCACAGACAGCGACGACAAAATTAAAGGACCGGATAACCCCACAAGACAACTTCTTCCAATAATGAGCACATAGTGTTGTAGCGGGGCCGGGGAAGGAAGGAAAGACAAAGGAGGCGGTGGAGGATCGAGAAGTAAAACAAAGTTGTGAGTGACAAACTGGCATGTGAAATATGGTGCGTGATGAAGAAAGATGGTGTGTGTGTGTGAAAAAGTTGTGTGTGAAAGATGGTGTGTGTGAAAGTTGTGTGTGAAAGAGAGTGTGTGACAAAGTTGTGTGTGAAAGATGGTGTGTGACAAAGTGGTGTGTGACAAAGTGGTGTGGCGAAAGATGCTGTGTGACAAAGTGGTGTGTGAAAGATGGTGTGTAAAAGATGGTGTGTGACAAAGTTGTGTGTGAAAAATGGTGTGCTGAAAGATGGTGTGTGGAAGATGGTGTGTGAAAGATGGTGTGTGACAAAGTGGTGTGTGACAAAGTGGTGTGTGAAAGATGGTGTGTCAAAGATGGTGTGTGTGACAAAGTCAAAGTTGTGTGTGAAAAATGGTGTGCTGAAAGATGGTGTGTGGAAGATGGTTTGTGAAAGATGGTGTGGCGAAAGATGGTGTGTGACAAAGTGGTGTGTGAAAGATGGTGTGTCAAAGATGGTGTGTGACAAAGTTGTGTGTGAAAAATGGTGTGCTGAAAGATGGTGTGTGGAAGATGGTGTGTGAAAGATGGTGTGTGACAAAGTGGTGTGTGACAAAGTGGTGTGTGAAAGATGGTGTGTCAAAGATGGTGTGTGTGACAAAGTCAAAGTTGTGTGTGAAAAACGGTGTGCTGAAAGATGGTGTGTGGAAGATGGTGTGGTGAAAGATGGTGTGTGACAAAGTGGTGTGTGACAAAGTGGTGTGTGAAAAATGGTGTGCTGAAAGATGGTGTGTGGAAGATGGTGTGTGAAAGATGGTGTGTCAAAGATGGTGTGTTACAAAGATGGTGTGTAAAAGAGGGTGTGTGAAAGATGGTGTGTGACAAAGTGGTGTGTGAAAGATGGTGTGTGTGACAAAGTTGTGTGTGAAAGATGGTGTGTCAAAGATGGTGGGTGACAAAGTGAGTGAGGCGCCTGCCACGCAAAACGAGCGTGGATGTGAGATTGTGCCACGCCTGCCACGTGATATCAAGGTGAATGTCACCAAGTGCCACGCCTGCCACGTGAAACGAAGGTGGATGTCACCAAGTGCCACGCCTGCCACGCAAAGTGGCGCGGCGCCCCAGGCGACAAATCCGGACCAAGCGCGCCACACAGTACCATGAGTGCCACGCCTGCCACGCAAAACGACGGTGGATGTGAGTTTGTGCCACGCCTGCCACGTGAAACGAAGGTGGGTGTGAGTTTGTGCCACGCCTGCCACGCAAAGTGCCGCGGCGTCACGGGCGCCCAAGCCAGTCCAAGCGCGCCACCCAGTGCCATCTGTCCCACGCCTGCCACGCAAAACGACGGTGGATGTGAGTTTGTGCCACGCCTGCCACGCAAACCGACAGTAGATGTGAGTTTGTGCCACGCCTGCCACGCAAAGTGCCGCGGCGTCACAGGCGCCCAAGCCAGTCCAAGCGCGCCACCCAGTGCCATGAGTGCCACGCCTGCCACGCAAAACGACGGTAGATGTGAGTTTGTGCCACGCCTGCCACGCAAACCGACAGTAGATGTGAGTTTGTGCCACGCCTGCCACGCAAAGTGCCGCGTCACAGCGTCACAGGCGCCCAAGCCAGTCCAAGCGCCTGCCACGCCAGTGCCATGAGTGCCACGCCTGCCACCACGCCTGCCACGTGAAACGAAGGTGGATGATTGTGCCACGCCTTGCCGCGGCGTGTGGCGCCCAAGCGCCTGCCGCCTGCCATAGATGTGAACGCCTGCCACGTGAAACGGGTGGATGTCAGGTTGTGCCACGCCTGCCACGCAAAGTGCCGCGGCGTCACAGGCGCCCAAGCCAGTCCAAGCGCGCCACCCAGTGCCATCGTGCCACGCCTGCCACGCAAAACGACGGTGGATGTGAGTTTGTGCCACGCCTGCCACGTGAAACGAAGGTGGGTGTGAGTTTGTGCCACGCCTGCCACGCAAAACGAAGGTAGATGTGAGTTTGTGCCACGCCTGCCACGTGAAACGAAGGTGGATGTCAGGTTGTGCCACGCCTGCCACGCAAAGTGCCGCGGCGTCACAGGCGCCCAAGCCAGTCCAAGCGCGCCACCCAGTGCCATGAGTGCCACGCCTGCCACGTGAAACGAAGGTAGATGTGAGTTTGTGCCACGCCTGCCACGTGAAACGAAGGTGGATGTGAGTTTGTGCCACGCCTGCCACGCAAAGTGCCGCGGCGTCACAGGCGCCCAAGCCAGTCCAAGCGCGCCACCCAGTGCCATGAGTGCCACGCCTGCCACGCAAAACGAAGGTAGATGTGAGTTTGTGCCACGCCTGCCACATGAAACGAAGGTGTGGACAAAGTGTGTGTGGACAAAGTGTTTGGTGACAAAGTGTGTGTGGACAAAGTGTGTGGTGACAAAGTGTGTGTGGACAAAGTGTGTGTGGACAAAGTGTTTGGTGACAAAGTGTGTGTGGACAAAGTGTGTGGTGACAAAGTGTGTGTGGACAAAGTGTGTGTGGACAAAGTGTTTGGTGACAAAGTGTGTGTTGACAAAGTGTGTGTTGATAAAGTGTGTTCACAAAGTGTGTGGTGACAAAGTGTGTGTGGACAAAGTGTGTGTGGACAAAGTGTTTGGTGACAAAGTGTGTGTGGACAAAGTGTGTGGTGACAAAGTGTGTGTGGACAAAGTGTGTGTGGACAAAGTGTGTGTGGACAAAGTGTTTGGTGACAAAGTGTGTGTTGACAAAGTGTGTGTTGACAATGTGTGGTGACAAAGTGTGTGGTGACAAAGTGTGTGTGGACAAAGTGTGTGTTGACAATGTGTGGTGACAAAGTGTGTGGTGACAAAGTGTGTGTGGACAAGTGTGTGGTGACAAAGTGTGGAGGAGGGCGGAGGAGGAGAAGGCGGAGGAGGAGCCCGGGATACAGAATCAAAAACAAGAACCCCACACAAAGATGTGGGGAAAAAAGAAGCGCATCCAACGCCATTCTGTGATGCGATGATGGTGCCCACGATCATATGTGGTCGAAGCTGACTTCTAAAGAGAGCACAACGCAGACATGAACATTGGCAATTGAAACTGGAACCGCAACACCACTGCTGATCCGGCCACTTTGACACGCCGTGTGAAGATGTGAGTGGGTTGCTGATCCGCAACATCTTGTCCTCTTTATGTCGTTGCCGCCAGGTACTTCTCCGTCTTCATCGCGCTCAATCTCCTATTGCTCCATGGCCTCCCACATGCACCGAGGCAGACCGTCCGTATTCATGACGGTCCGAGCAACAGTATGTCACATATACAGCGCCTTTGAAGCTAAAGTGTGGAGTTGCCAAGACCATCCAAGACCATCTTCTGTGGTCTTGGCACAACTGTCTTTGGCAACACCGGCGCCATACACAACACATACACACACACACAACACACACACACACACACCCACGCATGCACGCACGCACGCACGCATGCATGCACGCACACACACACAGGCACACACACACAGGCACACACACAGGCACACACACACACTAGACAAGAATGGATCATTATATGATCCGGCAGGAACTGAATCCTGAAACATGCAAACCAGCCTAGGTTATTTGATGAATAAAAGAGCCACATGAGGTACTTCTCGAAAACGATGTAGGGCATCCGAAATTGTCAAACGTAGTCATAACCAGATTTCATAGAGTTTTTTGACCAGCATGTTGAAATCCAAAACGATGTTTCGGCGATTGTTTCCCAAAATAACCCATAGTTCGTCGGCGACAGGATCTCGGCGAAAATAAGTCAAAAAACATAATACTGTCGGCGATATGGTTTCGGCGAAAATCTGAGAAAGGTTCTGATGCATGTAAATTTCAAAATTGATTCCAGATTGCGACAACAGTGCAGCAAATTGTATAACATTGTGGTTGGGGTTCTAAGCTTGGCCCCTTGCTATTTCGGAAAATTCGAGCTGCAGGTACGCATGGCTGATCAGGCCATGTATCACCAGGGAAGCCAGAGTGTCTTCGTTGGTGGTAGACTCTGGACCCTGCTACCACCCCCTGCAAATTTGTGAAAACCAATCAGAAGTTTTACATCTGTTCAGATGGTACACACACACACCTCGCATGTAGCGAGGTTGGTTTTTTGGAAGAACTTCGCTGGCGGAATCGGCAAGACACCAGTGAAAATGAACCTGTAAGATCCTAATGCACAAACGGGCGATCACTTCAATCAGAAGAGGAATTCGGAGCTTGTAGAAGGACTTCCATAGCATCGTGGAAGCTCATGCGTTCAACCATCGCCCAAGTCTGATCGAATGCCCCAGATGCCGTAGCAGCCTTCAAGGTATCAGATAGATCTTTGGCTAATTCGTGGATCCGGGTGGTCAGGCTTGGTTCATCGCCAGGAGATGTCGTCTCAATGGGCACATTGTGAAAAGGATGTTGTCCGTGTACAAGGGGAATCTCAAAATGATGTCGCCAATAGTCCGCTGTGCGTAGGGACCATTCCCAGTTGCCCGAGAGACCATAAAAATAGTGTTCAGGGTCACGACATCGGGAATGCCCTAACAAGGGAATTTCTTCAATGAATAGCTCCCTGGTGTTGTTGGAGTGGGTAATGACCTTGAATTGGATCTGGTGAACCACGCGAGAAGAGAATTGAGCACGATGGAGGTAATTGTGTGTAGAACTTGACTCCGTCGGAAAAGGAACGCCAGGAGGTGCTGGTCCTGAATATGTATCAGAATGGGCCATAGTACCCGTAGCAGGTGCCGTACTGTCAGTTACCAAAGGTGCCGACGTAGGGTTGGTCGTAGTGTCAGGAGCTCCTGAGTGACATAGTGCAGAAGTCTGGACGTCTGGTACGTGAACTGGGTTGGTAGGAGCGAGTCCACGAGTAGGATTCGAAGGCCAAGACAAGCCCGCCACGGTCGCGTCTCGTTTGTGTTCCATGGGTGAAACTGTCACAAATGCGAGAAATGCGAGAAATAGTGCAACAACGGCTGAGGTATCAAGAAAAGCAGAAAAAAGCCAATACCGAGAATGATAATATTCACAAAATTGATAAAAGTGAAGTCCAGACCTCAATCAAGTGGTTCAATTGCGACGGATAAGCCACAGCGCAAAGTCAAATAAAATAGAAATCAAAGAATCCTTGGTGTTGGTGGGGAGTCAAGGGAGAATTGAAACCCTGTAGCATGGTTTTTTCGGCCGGCTAGCGTATCAGGGCAGGATCACACCGGAGCTAATTTTGTAGCATTGCAGACGTAGTACGAAAGGCTGTCTGGTACCCGGAATGAGGAAAGAAGATTCGCGGGAGTTGTACTGCCGAAGTCGCCATTCAGGTCGGTATGCCTCCAAAAGCTGCAAGACCGTCATATCATTGGAAACTTGGAATGTATCACCGTCCAGGTCACAAAAGCGAAACTCCAGATTCGAGGGATCAAGTTGGATGTCCCATTGGGACCTCAATCTTTTGGAGATACAGAAGCGTAGTTCAGCAATTGGGATGAGGCCAGCTTCAACTGGTTCCATCTGACGTGACCAGGTAAACAAAGCTTCAAGTTCGTAGCCACTGACATGTCTAAAATTGGAGCTCGCCAGAGCCATGTAGTGTTCACGGTCAGGTTCGCTTCGGTGAGTCAATGCCCGTAGGGGAGAGAAGTCAACCAAAATAAGGACAGGTCTGTTTGGGGGAGGGTTCGCATCACCAGGAAGGCCTCGATGTCCAGCGATCCATCCAACGGTTCGTGTACCCAGCGGTGTCTCAATCGTTGATGTAGCGCGATATGGATTGGGTCGAGAAGAACGAGGCATGGCATCTAATGTCGGGTGTCGAAGATGAAGCGGAAAGCCCAAGCTGCAGAATAGGTGAATAATGACCAAAGAATAAAGCTCAAAGTGTTGAAAATTGAAGAGAAACAGGTTACCTAGACAGTGGTCACAAAAAGACGGTAAATCCCTGTTCTTTTCCGGTGCTGCCAAATAATGTGGTGTATTACACACTGGAGTCTGACATATCCATCGGGTCCGTATCGTTCGCATCCAGTGGACCTTGTACTTGTTGAGGAGGGACAGTCGGCCGAGTGAGATGTAAAGTACGTTGTAATGTTGCCGGCGGTGACGAAGGTGGTGTAGACCGCCATGGTGGCCAGTATAAGGAGGTGGTAGTTCCTTGAGAGTGATGTTGCGCAGAGCGTCCCCAGCATGACTGCAAAATATAGAGTTGGTCTGGTATTGCTTCATACGGTTGGGAAACATAGACATTGGAGTGTTCAGGGTGTGGTAGAACAGGAACGGCAGTAGTCGTAGAGGAGGAGGATGATGATTGAATTGGTACGTCATAGTGTCGGCGCCAATGATTAGCCGTGGTACGTAGAGTCGCCTGATCAGTAGTGAGGTGCATGTTCTTCAGAAAGGTTTCCACAGGTTTCCACGTTTCAATACCATCCATGGTCCTTTCCACGACCCAAAGTTCATCCGGACGGTTAGACAACGGGTAGTTCAGCTTCTTGATGAATATGGAATGAACAGTTGTCGAGGTCGGGATGGTTCGTGCTTCACGAGGGATATACGATGACGAAGTAGGATCATCCGGAGGTAGATGTGGAACAGGGCCATGTAGGGATGTAGGTGGGGAACGGTGTGAAGCCGATCGAGCAGTATCATCCGTGTTGGAGGTCATCGTGTACAACAACAATAAAATGGTTTCGGAATACGCTGGACTGAAGCCAAAGAGCCATGAGAAAGGTAATGATGACGGGATGAATAACGGACATCAATAAAAGGAAAAGAAAGGAAAGAAGTAAAGGAGACCAAGGAAACCGAAACCCAGGATGGCGGACCTCATAACGAATGTTTTCTTTTTTCCTCATAGGTGTGAGCATCGCCAAGATCTATTTGGAAAACGAATTACTCGGCCGTCTTAGTATATCTGGTGGCCGTGATGAATGGATGCCCGCGGGGAATCACTTGAACATGTACAGCGAAGCCTGTGTCTTGTGCATCTGGATGGGGTGTCAGCAACAAAGGAGAACACTCACGAGTCGTGAAGGCATCGAGATGTTGGTGAGTCTTCCATGACGGATAAAACCAATTCAAAACGTCCAGAAGAGAATGAGGAAGGTCATCAAGCATCTGAGCTCCTTGATCAGTGTCGATCATCATGTAGAAGTCGGAAGCTGGTAGGTGTATCGACCAGCGTTGTAGCAGCGTATCGGTGACTACTTTTTTGAGGTCGGAGACAAAGTGACTGCGAGCATAGTCCGGGTAGATCACCTTGAACGTCTGGAACAGGCTATCATAGGTGGCCGTAGGAAGGTTGCCCGCTACCTTGGGGGTCAAGATGTTGTAGTAAGGGTTGCGGACGGCCAGTTGCTGCATCGGCTTCAGGTCCAATTGGAAAATAACGGGTCGGTGGGGTGTCGAAGGCGGAGTCCGATTGGGTGGATGCTGAAGTGACGAGGAGCCCATAGCGGAGGACGATGCCCGTGTCGGGGAGCGTGAGCGTCGTGTAGGTGAGATCCTCTCGTGGGACATAGCTCGCAGTTGGCAATATCGGTCCAGGTGGATGCGGAGAGACATAATAAATGGCTGGCGGGTTGTGTGATACGACGTGTCAGAATTCAATGGGCCAACAGCGCCCATGGTTCTGAAGATAAACAAGAAGAAAAATTCCCAAAAAGGAAAGTCAACTGGTCGGTGAATCTGTAATACTGTGCCGCAAACTACCTTTTTCTTTTGGTTCGCATATGTCATTGGTCAGCCAAGTTGGTCTTTGATCTTATTCCACATAGAGCGAACATCTTCTTCAGACTTGCCCATCTTGGTCGAGATCACCTTCCATGAAAATCGAGATTTCTCGTCAGCCTTCAGAGTGCGTAGTTTCTGTTTGTCTTCAGAGGTCCAGAGTGACAGTGGGCTCGAGGAGCGGGATCGGGATTGGTCACGTCGGCGACGACGCTTGGCAGGAGCCTTTGGAGCGGATTTGGCTTTCTGTTTGCGACTTGGCGGTGATGGTGTTCTAGTAGAAAGCTTCGAAGGTGCAGGTAAAACATCATGCAGGAGGCGGAGCAGCAACATGTTGGTGTGGCTCAGGGAGATGGGCTTCCACCAGTTCATCCATAAGTGTCTCTTCTTCCTCCAGATCCGGCGATGGGATGGGGGCATTGTCAATGAAGGCATTGGTCTGGTCCGAATAATGTGGTCGTAGCCCATCAGGTTGATTCCATACGTCTGTACTGGGAAGAGGAGTAGGTTCAATGTTGGGAATGAGTGTGGGTGGTAGTAGTGCCATTGCTCGATGTAGTAGAAGGTAAGCATGGTGAACATCATGAAGAAATTGGAGAAACACTGGTTCTTGGATCGGAATTGACGTCGTAGGAGACGAGGAAGCCATGACAATGCGTCGAATATGGGCCAACAAGTAAATGAAGCCGAGTTTGAGGTTAAGCCAGCTGGAAAAGCACTATTCCGTGATCAAATAAATTCTAATAAGGTCCAAAAGGTGAAACGTTCAGCAAGGTGTGAGTAATGAAACGTAAGCACCAGCGGCAAGACGGTTCAGGATTTTACCACAGTGAGGAAACGTGCAAATATTGACGAATCGGCTTGGCGGCAGCGAAAAGATCGGACTCGGGAAAACCTGCAGATCTGTACAAACGATGCAATGCGGCAAAACCTCGTGTTCGTTCATGTGCAGGGTGCGCGCATTTGGCGACCAGAAATAATCGTGAAACAAAGCCTGAAAGTTGGACGGCCAAAGGTGATGCGGAGAATGGCGCCATGACCTGGTTGAAGTCGCGTGGAGGGCTGTAGCGAAGGGCAAAAGGCTCGAACTCGATGCAAAAGCCCAAGAACTCCTGGTCCGGTTCCGTCTCCAAAATGCTAGGATGGCCGTAGAATTCCGGGTGGAGGAAATTGGCGAAGCAGATTTCGTAGTCCCAGCCGGGGTCCGACAAGCACAGTCTGTTGTCCACATAGCGAAGGAGGCGAGCTGTAAGATCCATGTTGCTGAGGGTGGTGCGGTAGGTTCGGTACCAGATCTCTTCAGACAGTGCGACAACAATCATGCACAATGCTGGACTGAGTGGGGAGCCCATGGGGGATCCTCGGATTTGTTCAAAAACCGTAGTGCCAATGGAGAATTGAGTCATTTTCAAGGACATGAGGATGATTCGTTCAATGTCCCGAATGAAGATCTTCCTTGTCACATTGAGTGTACGGCATGTGCGGCCTTTGACTACGTCCCCTGTGTGGTTGCCCGGAGTTGCCTTCACGGAGATGATCTCGTCGGGGTCGGTGTTCATGAGGGTCGAAAGGAACTGCAAAGTCAGTCGCCAGCTCGCGATGAAGCGGTCGGTGTCAATGCTTGTGAAAAAGCCCGCAAGATCTTGGTTGTGTATGCGGGGAGTGGGGAGCGAGTCGAAGTCGGTGTCCTTGAGGAGCTTGATGAGATCAAATACATCACCCTTTGCCAGGTTGTGGGGAAACGCTTGGGGTAGAAGGTTGTAGATCAGCTTGGCAGTGCAGTTCAACATAGGTCGAAAAGGCGCCGTGAAGAAGCTGACAATGGGTCGTCCGGCCTTGAACTGCTTTTTCCGTTTGGGTAGAACATAGGCGTTCGGCAGGTCTCGTCCAGCACCAAGTGCCCATGGGTATGCTTTGCCAAAATGGCGGTTGATCTCGGCGATGGTCCGTTCGATGATGTCACTGGGGCTTTGTTCCAATTTGCGAAATACCAACGGGTCGGCGAAGGTGGTGGTGAGGCACTGGAAGTAGAGTACGGGGCAGTATATTCGTAGGGATGTAGCTCGCTTGTCCTCGTTGTGGAAGACGGCTTCTGGGAAAAGACGTTTGAAGCGGACGATGTCCTTGTGAGTGATGTGGTTGTTGAGTGTGTGGTAGTGGGATTGAATAGAACGATGCCAAAGCTCATCAATATGGTGCTTTTGTATGGAAGGAAGTGAGTTCCGGGTGGTCCACGTCCGCAGAGCCAGGCGAAGCGATGTCTGGATTTCTTTGGAAGGTGGGAAGATTTTGTTTTGGAGCGATCCAGTCGCAATGGATGTGTGTGGGCCATCATCGAAATGTAGGTTGTCGCCGTCGAGGACCAGGTGGTGATCAGGTTGGAGACCATGAAGGGCATGAGGTCGCAAGGCATCACATGCACAATGTGGGGTTTCGTCATCAGCCCATTTGGTGGCGGCTTCTTTGTGATTGCACAAGCTGTCCATCACCGAGGGGAACTTTGTGAAAACAATCGCCGTGGAAGGGTTCTGCAATGTGGTGTTGTAATGTCGAGTTTGATGAACGTGGGAAGTGAGCAGCCGTCGAAGATCCCGAGTCCAATTGGGGCATAGTAGCCAAGGGGCACGAAGAGGGACCGGTTTTCTGACTCGTTTGGCTTTCCAGAAGGTCAACGCTCGGTCAATGGCATTGACGGCATACGACCTTTGGGGTTCTCCAAGGTTGTTGGCAAGACGTCGAATAAAGTAGCAGCCTTGAACTCCAATTTCGTTGGATCGTAATTTCTTCTCCATGTGGAAGCGTCGAACGGAGTTACTGCCCAAATCCTGGATAATCTCCCAAAGTTGTACTCGTCGATGGAAGAGAGGACTATGAAGAGCGTGTCGAACATGATGGGGTGTAGATCGCCACCGAAGTTTCCGCCACAGGGAGAATGCTCCAAATTGTCGAGAGGCAGAAAATTTGGTACGTGCAATGAGTCCCTTTCGGCAGTTGAAAAACTGGTAAATGAACGGAGTGTTCAATCGAGGTTGCCACAGTTGAATTAAGGCCTGTTCCAAGGCCCAAAAGTTGGATTTATTGGTGTAGATCGGGAAAACAGACCACATCCAGAAATTGTCAAATCTACACCAAAACCGTAAGGCAACTTCGGCCAGCACGAATTTATGTTGTTGCACTTGCAGAAATTTCCGATAGCGAGAGTGTTCGCGGTCCAAAACAAATGAAGAAGTGGATCCAATGTAAAACTTAGGTTGAAAATTCGCAATGTGGCAGAAACGAATATACACCGCCTGAGGATGCTTGAAACATTGGAGGGCGACAGACAAGTCATCCCAGGATCTGCAAAAGAAAATACTCTGCATCGGAGTGCCTTTCAGCAAGGCTTGGAGTTTCGGATTGGCCCGTGGATGTAATAACACATATTGGCCCATCAATACTGTTTGAAGCATCCGAAAAGCAAAAAAGACATCAACAGAAGGGGACAACGTGAAAGGAGTCAATAGTGCGAGAACAAGAATACAGGAATGAGCCACGGCCAAAGTTCGCATAATGTTGGCTGCTTTTGAGCCAGGTGCTTTCAAATAGGCTGCTAGTCAGGATTGCATCAATAACGCCACCGTCATGACCTTGAGGACTACTTCATCCGTGGAGGCCCCCTTGTGCTTGCAAGGGTCGATACCCATAGCCACGCTTGCGCGTTGGATAGTTTTCGAAGCATCATCGGGTTGGTTTTGCCACCATTCATTGACCTTTTCCAAGTTCTTCTCCAGGATGTCCTGTTTGGGCTGTGGTAGCTTCAAGGCTTTCAACCACTTGGTGTATTGAGTGTCCGACAATGATGTGGGTTGGTTGTCGACGAGCCAAGTGTTCACGGAGCCCGGAGAGATAAGCAGAGTTGAGGGGTCAAAGGTCGTAGAAGCGGCAGGTTGTCCTTGAAGTGCACGTCCAATCGGTGTCGTGGCCGGAGTGGAGCCCGGAGGTGCCGTAGCTGGTGAGGTATACTAGCTGCCGATTTGACCTTGGCCAGTTCTGCCTCCAGTTCAAGAATGCGTTGTTGGCTGGCCACGTCAGCAGAAGGTTGAGTCGGAAGCCAAGATTGGAGAAGCTGAGCAACATCTTTGGCCATGTTTTGGGTAGCCTCCTTTTGGTTGAGACATTGGCCTGCTGAACGAGCTCGGAATGCAGCAAGTTTGTCCAAGTCTACATTGCGGGTGCGTAGTTGGGATACCAATTCGGCCACAAATACTGTAGTGCCTATGTTGTCAAAAGGAAGGACGAAGGTTTCCCTTCCGTATGCAACTCGACGAAGCCAAGTATTGTGTAAGCCCTGGTACAAGAACTTCCAGAGTGGGACTTGTAAAGGATCCATCCCTTCAATGTCCTTGTAGCTTGAAAATCTGCTCTGTCGGATTCTGGAAGGGAAGTCCAAACCATTGATTTTGTTGGAGTCGTGGAAGTCGACATCCGGTTTCCAGTTCTCCACTGGCGGGATTTCAATTGGTCTGCATGTATATCCTTCGTTGACAGAGGAACTTGCTCCTGGGGATGACATAGGTCTCGGTGATCTCGGTGTAAAAGGGTGACGTTGAGGTGCAAGGTTGGCGTGGTTGGGAGGTGTCTGTGAGCTCGGAGGCGGCGTGGGCGGGAAAGGTGCCGTAGGTGAAGTCCATGGTGGGCGTGTTGGGAACGATGGAGACGTAGGCGGCGGAGGCGGTATTCCGGAAGGGTTCCAAAAGGGTCGATTGGTCGTCATGGCATAGTGCATCGGGCCACGAAACGCCGGTACTGCTTGGTGCCATCCATGTTGATGACGAGGTGGTGTGCGCGAGCGATCCGGCTGAGAAGGAGGAATTCCATTCATATCCGCGCTGTATTGAGAGATCAGGTCCTGGGACGCCATGATGTAGCGAGGGTCACGAGATGATAGATCAAAATGCGCTCGAACTGCCGAAGGAAAGCTGCGGAAAATGTCGAGGTGAGACAAGGGTATTGTGAAATTGAAAAGGTGTGAGACATAATACGTGGTCCCAGTGTGTGAAACGTGAAGTGAAAACGAATCGGCGAAAGGATCAACAATATGAGCATGCAGCGATTCACAAACCTTTTGAGGAAGAAGTGGCGGCAATACCGAATGTCGGGAGAAGCATTGTTACTCCAAAATGATCGGGCGGGGCCACTAGGCTCACTGTATCGCTGACGTAGAATAGTCGATACTAGTTCCGGTGCTTCTCAAGGGCAAAGAGTTCACCAACGAGATCGAGAGTAGTGGGTCGAATGTCGAGAACGAGGTCGGCCTTCATGATGCTGGTCACGAGAGTGGTCTTCCTGGTATGAGGATCGGCGATCTCGGTGGTTGTAGGTTGAATTGTCCCAAGAGGCATTGTCGTGCCAAGATCGGCGAGCATAGTCCCGAGAGCCAGAGGTCGCGGTTTCGCGGTGGCTCGGTGTGTCGCGAGAGTCATCCGGGGCCGGCTCCGAAGGTTCAGGGGCATCGGCAGAAGGGTCAGGTCGTACTGGACGTGCAGAATCATCAGGAGGTTCCAAAGGTGCATTGGTCTCTGCAGTCTGGTGTGTGATCAAGCCCGGGAAAACCGTGTGAGTGGAGGCAACGTAGCATATAGGTGCGGCGCTTGAGTTCATAGCCGTTGCATTGTCTTTGCCCTTGGCGATGCCCGCAAGGTTGCACAAGCGCTGGATTTGGTCATTTCCTCCAGCTAGGGCGCGGATGCATTTGGGTGAGCGGCATATGGCCATTAGGCCTGAGGGGTTTTGTCCTTTGCCTGTTTTGTAGAGCTGAGAGGTACAGATCTTGACAGCATAGCCGGGTAGGTGGTCGATGTCTGCGATCTCTGAGGACATTCCGAAGAACCCGTAACATGGGTATTGAGTCGGCATGCCGGCTTCGTTTTTGGTCCAAGTTGCCGGGCGAATGCAGTCTTCCGCAAGAATTTTGGCAACTGATTCCCAACTTGTTTTGTGGTAGATCAGGTAGGTGCCCATGTGTTCGCCACGGTAGATTGGTTTCTTCTTCAATCCTGTGGGAACCGTGATGGTCAGCAAGTTCTCTGGCTCGATGTAGAAGGCTTGTGTTTGCCTTGCGAGTTCGATGTCCAGTAAGTCGGATTGTGCAAAGGCCCTGGCAATATTCCTGACGGTGGCTTGGCTTGCTTTGATGTAAATACGATGGTTGTTGACGGTGCGGTATGGTTGAGCCAACCTTTCGAACATCGCGTCCACAAATTGGTTGAAGAGCTGCGAGATAGCCGGGGTCAATGATCGGCGTAGAGGAACAACATGATCGGGGTCAAGTTCAGTCAGGCAACGGACCCTATGGGGGTCATTGGCCGCCGCCACCATTTCATCGAGGTCGATGTCATTCGTGTCAAACTTGGTGAGCGAAATTGTATCTGTAAATTCAGAATTTTCACTGTCGCCGTCCGGAACTCGGAAGGACACCGCGCCGAGTGGTGCTGGAGTGTGGGTTGGTGGGTTGGTTGGTGGTTCCGTTGGTGGTGGACCGGCAGGAGAATTGGGTCGAGGATTGTGGTGATGGTCGTTGTCGGTGTAGTGACTGTCGTTCCATGTACCCCAGGTGTCATCAGCATCGGGAGTGGGGATGTAGTTCGGATTCGATGGGTTCGCAGCTGGTCGAAGTATGACTTCACGGCCTCTGGATCTGTGACGTGGTGTCGCGGAACGTGGACGTGGGCGAGATCGATGACGTCGAGGGACCACGGGAGAGCGGCGTCGTGGTGGGGAGCGTCGTCTGTATGGAGATGGAGTTCTGCGGCCCTTGTCGGGTTTTGTGGATGATCGATGACGAGGGAGAGGAGAACGAGGTCGCTCTGCTCGTGGAGGAGAATGGCGATGGCGATGAGAATGTACCGAAGGTCGATGGGAACGTGGTCGTGGAGTCCTGGATCGTGGCCTGCGTGTTGGGGATGATGGAACTGGTAGTGGGTGAGGAGGAGCAATGGCTGGGACTTGAACAATGCGAAGGTCTGGAACGTCAGGTTCGGTAGGTCTGGCTTTCGGTGCGGGTGGAGGTGTGGCTGTCATTGGTGGCACGGGCGTAGGTGGTGGTATGTGTGGAATAGGGTTCGGTGGAGGTCCATCTTGTTGGAGAAGTAGCTGACGTTGTTCTTGGGCCCGTTGAGTATCCATGATCACCTGTTGCTGAGCTTGAATAAGTCGAACCGATTCCGCAAGTTGTTGTGTAGTGGAACCCAATGCAACCAGTTCGGGTGGCACGGATGACGTCGGTGCTGCCTTGGGTGCTGGTGGTGTAGTCGAAGAAGGGGCTTTTGAAGCTGGCCTGCGCGGTCGATCCATTCTTTTGTCAGAGCGAGGTCTGGGAGCTGCCTTAACTGCAGGAGGCCGTGGAGGATGTTCATCTGGAGAAACCATCAATGCGTTCGTTTGTAATGGAGGTTGAATGTGATGGGGTGGGTAAGGGGAACTTGGCAAAGGTGTCGGTGGCATAGTCGATGTAGGTGGTGGAGTCGACGTAGAAGATGAAGTCGGAGGAGAAGGCCAGGCAGGTAGAGCGGTGGGTGCCGAAGGAGAAGGGAAAGTCGAAGGAGCGGTGTGCGCCATCGTGGGTTCGGAGGCCAAAGGTGCAGGCATGGTGGGTACGAGCTGTGGGCCTGGTACTGCATGAGGAGCCGGAGACAATGAGGTAAACGGCAACGATGTTGGGGATGGTGTAGACGGCATGATCGAAGCTGAAGAAGACCATGTAGGATGCAAGGCTGAAGGATGTCCAAATAGATGTACGTTCTGTGATGATTGTGGCCACGTCGAAGGTGCGTTCGTAGGCTGCGGTGGAACAGGCCATGACGTTGGTGGAGGGTTCCACGGATGCATCGCTTCAGTGGATCAAAACAAAGGTGAACAATTGTAAAAGGTTTCACATACAGGATTCAGTCCCTAACTGCCTACAAAGTCGTGCGATTATTCCCTGCACCGGGACCGTGGTCAAGTCGTGCCGCAATGGCATAAGACAGCTTCCAAATTCCATCGAATTAGATGCACAAAATGTTTCACCTCACCAGACAACCATCAAAAGAAAGGAAAACCAAACCTGCAAGTCGTGTGCCTGCCTGTGTCCAGTGTTGAGACATGGTGCAATGTCGCTGTAAAAGAGCTGCAAAAAGGAGGTTTCCGACGTTTAGCACGGCTTCTCGCTGTAAAGAATGCAAATCACAAAGGATCTCAAGGGACAGCCGGAAGCGCGGGACATCACAAACGGTGCAAAACAGAAAGGCCGACTGTTGCGATTTACTTAGATGAATTACCAATTTAAAATGTGTGAATTCAGAATTCAAGACTGTCAACACTCACCCTGAAAAGGGTTGCCTCAATTGGCTCCATGGCACCATGTCGGAGCCACCATGGAAATCACACTAGACATGAATGGATCATTATATGATCCGGCAGGAACTGAATCCTGAAACATGCAAACCAGCCTAGGTTATTTGATGAATAAAAGAGCCACATGAGGTACTTCTCGAAAACGATGTAGGGCATCCGAAATTGTCAAACGTAGTCATAACCAGATTTCATAGAGTTTTTTGACCAGCATGTTGAAATCCAAAACGATGTTTCGGCGATTGTTTCCCAAAATAACCCATAGTTCGTCGGCGACAGGATCTCGGCGAAAATAAGTCAAAAAAACATAATACTGTCGGCGATATGGTTTCGGCGAAAATCTGAGAAAGGTTCTGATGCATGTAAATTTCAAAATTGATTCCAGATTGCGACAACAGTGCAGCAAATTGTATAACATTGTGGTTGGGGTTCTAAGCTTGGCCCCTTGCTATTTCGGAAAATTCGAGCTGCAGGTACGCATGGCTGATCAGGCCATGTATCACCAGGGAAGCCAGAGTGTCTTCGTTGGTGGTAGACTCTGGACCCTGCTACCACCCCCTGCAAATTTGTGAAAACCAATCAGAAGTTTTACATCTGTTCAGATGGTACACACACACACACACACGCACGCAAGTCTATCACAGCCTTGCACTGCGCCATCACGGCACCGCAGCGGCACCGCCCCTTCACACTTTTTCGGTTCTCGCCGTTGCTACCTTATCCATCCCTTAAAACGCTCTTTCACCCACATCCCTTTCACACAAGAATCTTTCACGCACAACTCTGTCACACACAGCTCTTGCACACGTCCCCTTTCACTTTCAGGCTTTTCCCACCCCATCTTCACCTTTCGTTTGCTACTTTTTGGAGTAAATATGAAGTTGACATGCGGGGTTATCCGGTCCTTTAATTCAATTGGTTTTGCCGGTTGCCCCCTTCATGAAGTGAGATACACGCGTACCTTGCCCTGTTCGCACGACCATGCACATGCAAAGGAGACAAGGAGGAAGGTTTTGGTCAAGTTGAATGTTGATCGATGGCCGGTCATCCCCAATTTCGAACTGTATCGGCCTCTAAGTTCCTTTCTGAACATGTGCGTGGCTGACTCCCCACTGCCAAGTGAAATATACAAGCCATCAAAGTTGCGCAAGACATTTTGGCCCACCTGATCCCAATGCTCAGGCAAAAACACATGAGGTGTAAATGTCCATTCCAAACATGGCACAAGTATTTGTGTCATCCCTGGGCGGGTTGTTGCTGTTGCAGCCAGGCATGATCAAACAGAAAACGGTGTTTCAAAACGGTCCAAGTTACTATGGCGGTGCTATGCCGTCCTTAGGTTTGTCAAACACAAGCCAAAAGGATTCAGTCTTGGATCAGTCTGCCAACAATATTCTGAAAAAGCGGTTGACCGAAAATCTCAGTTTGGTCGGGAAAATGTGCCTTTTGGTGGGCAAAATGCGCCGTCTCATTTTCCAAATAGTATAGACATCGGAGACTGCACCGCGATTGTGTGAATTTCTTTTGCAAAACATCTTCAAGGATTTTTTCACTCCTCATCTTATTCCCCACCTGTCCGGTGAAGGGTTGTTAGCTTTATGTCATTGCCGGACCTCAACTGCAATTGCAAAGTCGCAGTGTTCCCCGCCGCAGCAAGCCCAGGATCAGAGTGGTCCCCGCCGGACCTCAACTGCAAGCGCTAGATCGCAGTGTTCCCTGTCGGACCCTAGCAGCAAGCCCAGGATCAGCGGACCTCAACTGCAAGCACTAGATCGCAGTGTTCCCCGCCAGACTCGAACAGCAAGCTCAGGATCAGAGTGTTCCCGCCGGACCTCAACTGCAAGCGCTAGATTGCAGTGTTCCCGGCCGGACCCAAACACCAAGCTCAGGATCAGAGTGTTCCCTGGGCAATGTCGCACTTGTGACTCCAAATTTTGCCCCCTCGTGGCTCCCAAATCTACTGGCTTGTGACTCCAAGGTCATCAGCATCAGCATCATCAGCATCAGCATCATCAGCATCATCATCATCATCATCATCTCCATGGTTAACGACATCATCAGCATCAGCAGTCATTTGTTACAAGGTCATCATCTTGATGAGCATCATCAATATCAACATCATCATCGTCATCACCATCATCACCATCACCATCACCATCATCATCATTGTCGCCTTCATCATCACCAAAATCATCATTATTATCATCATCATCATCATCATAACCAATATCGTCATCGTCGTCAGCATCGTCAGCATCGTCATCGTCATCATCATCACCACCATCATCATCATAATCATAATCATCATCATCATCATCATCATCATCATCATCATCATCATCATCATCATCATCATCATTTCGACATCATCAGCATTAACATCGGGAAGGTGGGGGGGTGATGCTCTTGCTGTCTTCCTGCCTCGTGGGCTTCTTGGGTGGACTCGTTCTTCTGCTGTGTCCCTGTCTTGTCTGGCCGAAGATTTGTGTGGAAGCGCAAGAGAAGATATCGTTGGGATATAGTCCCCGTGCCTAGAGCCAAAGGATGTCATCAGACCCCACCCCACCCCCGGGCCAGAGCCAGAAGAAGATCTGATAGCGTGGCATCATGTCGGTGTGCAAGTATAAGAGAAGATCTCATAGCGGGGCATATCTGTGGAAGCGCAAGAGAAGATTTCATAGCGTTATTCCTTGCGCCTAGAGCCAAAAGGATTCAGTTTTGGATCAGTCTGCCAACAATATGCTGAAAAAGCATGAAAAAGGCGGTTGACCGAAAATCTCAGTTTGGTCGGGAAGATGCGCCTTTTGGTCGGCAAAATGCGTCGTCTCATTTTCCAAATGGTATAGACATCGGAGACCCTCCACCGCGATTGTGTGAATTTCTTTTGCAAAGCATCTTCAGGGATTTTTCCCGAGAGCGTCTGAGCGCAGGGTTCTTCCAATAGTGGGGGTCTGTAAAACATCTTCTCATCTTCACATCTTCTCATCTTCACATCTTCTCCTCTTCACATCTTCTCATCTTCACATCTTCTCATCTTCACATCTTCTCATCTTCACATCTTCTCATCTTCACATCTTCTCATCTTCACATCTTCACATCTTCACATCTTCTCCTCTTGCCCTCTTGCCCTCTTGCCCTCTTGTCCTCTTGCCCTCTTGCCCTCTTGCCCTCTTGCCCTTTTGCCCTCTTGCCCTCTTGCCCTCTTGCCTTCTCCTTCTTTTCTATTTATCTCTTGAAGGCGGGGGCAGGGGCAGTGGCAACGAGACGGCACGAAACGCAACCCTTTCGCACGAAATGAGGTTCGATCGCCAAAAACTGAAGTAAAATTGCGATTTCAAGGTGTCCCGCGCAACCCTTTCGCACGAAATGAGGTTCGATAGCCAAAAACTGAGGTAAAATTGCGATTTCAAGTTGCCCCGCGCAACCCTTTCGCACGAAACGAGGTTCGATAGCCAAAAACTGATGTGAAATTGTCATTTCTCTTGTCCAATCGCGACCATTTCGCATGAAATGAGGTTCAATCGCTCAAAACTGAAGCAAATTGGGATTTCGTGTGTGTAAAAGTGTCTGTGTGTAAACGCGTCTGTGTGTAAAAGCGTCTGTGTGTAAAAGCGTCTGTGTGTAAAAGCGTCTGTTTGTAAAGTGTCTGTGTGTAAAAGCTTCTGTGTGTAAAAGCTTCTGTGGCTAAAAGCTTTTGTGTGTAAAAGTGTTTGTGTGTATAAGCGTCTGTGTGTAAAAGCGTCTGTGTGTAAAAGCGTCTGTGTGTAAAAGCGTCTGTGTGTAAAAGTGTCTGTGTGTGAAAGTGCCTGTGTGTAAGAGTCTGTAAAAGCTTTTGTGTGTAACAGTTTCTGTGTTTAAAAGCTTCTGTGTGTAAAAGTGTTTGCGATGCAAACTATTGTCGTGTACTTGTGCTATATTGTCTTGATACTCCTCTTCTTGTCTGCCTATAATACATCTTTAATATATATATATATTGTTTTGTCATATGGTGTCTCCATACTAACAAGAGAAGACCCTGCTCCTCTACGCTCTCGGGCCATCCGTCGTCTAGTTTCTCTCCTCATCTTATTCCCCACCTGTCAGGTGAGGGTTGTTAGCTTTTATGTCAGCTGTCCTGCCGCCTCCTTCTCCTCCTCCTCCGGACTTCAGCTGCAATCGCTATAGGTCGCAGTGTTCCCCACCGGACCCGAACAGCAAGCCCAGGATCAGAGTGTTCCCCGCCGGACCTCAACTGCAAGCGCTATTGCAGTGTTCCCGGCCGGACCCGAACAGCAAGCTCAGGAGCAGAGTGCCGCACGCCGGGCCTCAACTGCAAGCGCTGGATCACAGTGTTCCCCGTGGATCAGAGTGTTCCCCGCCGGACCTCAACCACAAAGAATCTCCGAAGATATATACCGGATAGAATGCCAGAAAGAATGTTAGAAGATATGCAAAATACACATGCCAGAAAAGAATACCATGTAGAATGTCAGAATATATGCCAGAAACACTGCCAGATAGAATGTCAGTAATAAAATATAATAAAATGTAATAAACAAATATATCATATATATATGATTATATATGTATACATGTGCATATGTATATATATATATATGCCATATGTACTTCCAGATGGTATGTCAGAAACTATGTCAGAATATATGTATATGTATATATTTTTATAGTGTGTCAGGGTGGGGATCACTCGAAGAAAGTAACTTTGAGCCTGAGAATCGTGGTGGTACTGTATGGTATTGTCAATGTTGTCCTAGCCAACCCGTTCCAAGATCCCGAAGGTCATTGACAATCGGTATTTCAAAATCAGTGAACGTCCAACATCAGCTGTGCTTCATTGTCATAAACAAGGATGCAAGTGGAAGGCCTGCCACAAGGACAGAAATCCGCAAAAAAGGAATTTTCATTCAATGTTCGTTCTTAACTGTGGAATTCGGGGTTGTGTGAAGGGTGCGCTCATCAAAACCCGCAGTCGATGGCCCAACGAATTTTTGATCAGAAGGATTGCTACAGGGAACCACGAAAAGAGCGAACCAACAAAGTGTTAACATGTGCGGTTTCATTTGAAAAGACATGTTTGTGGCAAAGAGCGAAAATTTAAACTCACGGAAAGGCTCGGGAATAATGAATTGTAGAGAACTGTAGGTTAAATTCATAGCCCATATGCTCCATGGTGCCGAATGTTTACCAATATTTTCAATACGTGCCGTTCAAGCGTCATGGAGTCTTGCAGGTCCATAGCACAGGGGGTATCAATCTAAAGGGCCTTGTAAACAGAGTGAACACCGCTATCATGTTACTACCCCTGGCAAAGTGTTTTCTCGTGTTCGTCCACGTAAAATGTTCCATCGCGAAAGTCTACGTGAAATTTTAATCTGATGACTTATGTGTTCACAAAAGCATCGAAACGCTGGTCCCATCTTAACAACCGCACCTCGAGCAGATCCGAGATTGTACAGGAATGGTTCGGAAGGACATGGAACAACGCTTGGTCATTGCGGTTGAAAAGAGCAATTTACAGTATGTGTGTGTGTGTGTATATATTCAAACCTTGATTGACATCCAAAGACTGGCCTGGACATTCGGATTCATGTGATCATCTCCTGGCTAATTATCCACCCTTAATGTTGGATACTCATTAGTGTAGGGGCCCCCTCGCCCAACAATTTTGGTCTACTCAATAACTCGGCATTTTCTTGGGGACCAGGTCTAGGGAACTCAGGATGATCAACTGAAGTAGGGACTTCAAGTGAAATCAATCTCCAAAGACACCTATTGATAAGACATGATTTCAGTTGAAATCAATGTGCTTTCAATTGCTTTTCCTTTTGGTCCTCAAAGAAATCAATTGGTAAGAAATGATTTCAATTGAAATCAATCTCCGCTCAAGTGTTTTTCCTTCGAACCCCCAAAGATTTTTTGATAAGAAAGGACATCATTTGAAATAATCTACGTTCAATTGTTTTTCTTTTTTTAAACCTTCACCTTCAAAAACCTATTTGATAAGATATGATTTCAATTGAAATCGATCCACCTTCAATTGCTTCCCCTTATCAGTATACAAAGCATATGGTTTTCTAAAGTAAATGGGCCAGCTTTACCCAAAGAAAGGTTGATAAAGGGTCTTGTGTTTGTCATGTTTGTGCACAATAGAGTGCCATCCAACCAATTATATTGTTAATGGTCTGGGTTGCTCATGGCGTACCACCATGAAAAAATGTGTGGCTGCTGTTTTTAAATACGGGTTAAGAAGGTGTTTAATATTTGGGGAACCTTGCAATGGCTAGGCTTGAACATGGATATGGTTCTCCAAAGTACATGGACCAGCTTTGCCCAAAGAAAGATAGATAAAGGGTCTTGTGTTTTTTCTCCCCAAAACTTTTTGTGCACAATAGAGTACCATCCAACAAATTATATTATTGAGGATCTGGGTCACTCACGGGGTACCCCTTGAAAATTGTTTGGCTGCTGTTTTTTTTTAAGGGTTTAGTAAGCATCTCATTATATGGGGAACCTTGCATTTTCAAGGCTTTAACATGGATATGGTTTTCTAAAGTAAATGGGCCAGCTTTACCCAAAGAAAGGTGGATAAAGGGTTTTGTTTTTTTCACCCCAGCTGTTTCTGTGCACAATATGGTACCATCCAACCAAACATATGTCTAAGGTTCTGGGTCGCTCATGGGGTACCCCCTTGAAAAATTGCTTGGCTGCTGCTTTTTTTATACGTGTTTAATAAGGCACCTTTTTGTTTGGGGAACCTTGCGCTTGAAGGGTTTACAATGCATATGGCTTTCTAAAGCAAATACTCCAGCTTTACCCAAAGAAAGGTTGATAAAGGATCTTGTGTTTGTTCCCCCCAAAACTTTTTGTGCACAATAGGGTACCATCCAACCAATTATATTACTGAGGATCTGGGTCACTCATGGGGTACCCATTCAATAATTGTTGGCTGCTGTTTTTTTCAAAAAATAAGGGTTTAATAAGGCATCTTGTTTTTTTGGGGAACCTTGCATTTTAAGGATTTACGACACATACTGTATGGCTTTCTAAAGTAAATGGACCAGCTTTACCCAAAGAAAGGTTGATAAAGGTCTTGTGTTTTTTCACCCCAAAACTGTTTGTGCACAATAGAGTGCCATCCAACCAATTATATTATTAATGATCTGGGTCGCTCATGGCGTACCACCTTGAAAAAATGTGTGGCTGCTGTTTTCTTTTCAAGGGGTTAGTAAGGCATCTAATTATTTGGGAAACCTTGCAATTTCAAGGCTTTAACATGGATATGGTTTTCTAAAGTAAATGGACCAGCTTTACCCAAAGACAGGTGGATAAAGGGTCTTGTGTTTTTCCTCCCCAAAACTTTTTTGTGCACAATAAAGTGCCATCCAACAAATTATATTATTGAGGATCTGGGTCGCTCATGGAGTACCCCCTTGAAAAATTGTTTGGCTGCTGTTTTTTTTACCCTGGCTAATTATCTACCCCTTAAAGAAGTTGAAAACGTATATATATATATATAAAACTAGTGCAACTGGCCACTGAAGTTCGACTGGCTGGAATGCGGTTTGCCAGCCGGACTTCAAAGTTGAAATCCATTCCTGCCTTGTTTTGCCGTTCGGCCCCTTGGTGGGACTGTCGCTTGTGAAGCGGACCTGCGGACATCTGCAGAGAAGTGATTGTCCGCAGTCGAGCAGATGAGGTGACATTCCGCTGACATTGGATGAGTCGAGCTATATTGCTGTCTGAACGGCTTCTGGTTGGTCAACCTGACACCGGGCCAGGGGCCAGGCCCCAGTGATAATCGAAGGAAGTTTAGAAGTCAAACTTCCGACAATATGGACAAGAAGAAAGAAGATCAGAGAAGAGAAAGAGTCAGAAGAAAGAAGATGTAGGTGCGCAAAAAGGTCGAAAAAGTCGCGAAACATGGTTTCTTTCCATTGATTTGTGGCTCCGGAAGGTCGAAAAGTAGGCTCGCTAAAGCGGCGGGTGCGGAGCCACCTGGGGAGATGAGAGATGAAAAATTGCACGGCGTTGTGGCGCGAAGCACATTTCCAAGTCAGATGTACAAAAGACACCAACGCCGGAGCCTTTTTCAAAGTTGAGCTGTTCAAAAAGGGCACCACGTTGTGGCGCGAAGCAGGACAACTGCAACTACATTGATTACACTACCGCCACAACTACAGCTACAACTAACACTACAACTACTAGTACAACTGCAACTACAACTACACTACAACCACAACTACAACTACAACTACGGCTTCAACTAAACTTCGACGACACTTCAGCTACAAATACAGCTTCAACTACAACTACAATTTCCGTGACGCAAAACTACAAATACAAGTACAACAGCTACAACAACTACAACTACAATTACAACTACTACCACAACTACACTGTAGTTGCAACTGCAACTACAACTGCAGCTGCAACTTCAACTGCGCCACAGCTACACTACAACTACAATAAGACTACAACTACAACGTGGTTGAAGTTGTAATGTTTCAGTTGCAGTTGCAATTGTCGTACTGGTTGTAGTTCTAGTTGTATTGTGGCTGAAGTGTAGTTGAAATTGTAGCTGTAGTAAATGTAACACATGTAGTTGTTGTAGGAGTTGCAGTTGTAGCTGTAGTGTAGTGTAGTTATAGTGTAGTGTATTGTAGTTGTAGTTGTAGGTGTAGTTGTAGTTGTGTTGTAGGGTAGTGGTACAAGCTGTTGAAGTGTAGAGTAGTTGTAGTTGTAGTTGTTGTAGTTGTTGTAGTAGTTATTGTAGTAGTTTTAGCTGTAGTGTAGTTTACTGGTAGTCGTTGTTGTAGTTGTAGTTGTAGCGTAGTGGTAGTTGTAGCTGTAGTTGCAGTTGTAGTTTTAGCCTAGTGTAGTTGTAGCTGTAGTTGTAGTAGTTGTACAACTACAACTACATTGAGCTTCGCTACACCACACTACATCCTGCCGTTGTCTGTGAGGTGACCACTGCAACCACCCCAAAAATCAAAAACCACCTTACCGTCCATCAGGGGAGTCGCTTTGCCATCCATGCATCACAGCAACGCGCCCCTCCTATAGTTTCCTATCTTTGAAATTTCTGCCACCGCTTTGTGCGGTACTACTGGTATATGGCCGCCATATGCAGCATCATTTATTCTGGTTTACAACCAGGATCGCCAAGTTTCAGATTCCCAATCGTATAACCATTGAAATAAGGTGGATCAAACCAAATCATATATCATGTGGCATATCAATGCATATCATATTTGAGAAGGCCCTACGTTTGTGGATACAATATATGTTGATGTTAAGAGCATTGTATCGGGGTTTCCTCATCGGTTTTCTCCCACAGTACTCTAGTTTTCTCCTACAGTACCCCTTGTTATTTTGATATGTTTCAGTTTTTTTGGTTAGGAGGACCATCTGATTGGATCAAATATATTTGAAATGACTCTTGACGTCATTCCTGGATAATTTGGTGTCAGAGCATGTCAGATTATATGATTTTTGTTTCTCAAACGGGTCATTGCTTGACGGAGTATCCTTATCATCCGACATCATCCCCTTGCTCCATGCAACCTGGGGCCTCCAAGCAGAAGTGTGGGTCTGAATTGGTATAGTAGCCTTTTCAGGAATGCTGAAAAATAGTTTGACCCCAATTCGGGCAAAAAAATGTTATTCGGGCGGGCATTATCATCTGGCAAGACATCTTCTCTGAATAGTCAGCGGATGTCAGCGAATTCTCTATGTTGCATGTGTAATCCAGGCCATATACTCAAAACAAGTCGGGCGAGAATACGGGAAAGAGGCAGGAATGCCTGACTGCCTTGGACATTCGGATACATGTGGTCATCTCCTGGCTAATTATCTACTGTACCCCTGAAAGAAGTTGAAAACGTATAATTAGTGCAACTGGCCACTGAAGTTCGACTGGCTGGAATGCGGTTTGCCAGCCGGACTTCAAACTTGAAATCCATTCCTGCCTTGTCTTGCCGTTCGGCCCCTTGGTGGGACTGTCGCTTGTGAAGCGGACCTGCGGACATCTGCAGAGAAGTGATTGTCCGCAGTCGAGCAGATATGGTGACATTCTGCTGACATTGGATGAGTCGAGCTGTTTTGCTGTCTGAACGGCTTCTGATTGATCAACCTGACATCGGGCCAGGGGCCAGACCATATGCAACATCATTTATTCTGGTTTACAACCAGGATCGCCAAGTTTCAGATTCCCAATCGTATAACCATTGAAATAAGGTGGATCAAACCAAATCATATATCATGTGGCATATCAATGCATATCGTATTTGAGAAGGCCCTACGTTTGTGGATACAATATATGTTGATGTTAAGAGCATTGTATCGGGGTTTCCTCACAGGTTTTCTCCCACAGTACCCTAGTTTTCTCCTACAGTACCCCTTGTTGTTTAGAGATGTTTCATTTTTTCGGTTAGGAGGACCATCTGATTGGATCAAATATATTTGAAATGACTCTTGACGTCATTCCTGGATAATTTGGTGTCAGAGTATGTCAGATTATATGATTTTTGTTTCTCAAACGGCTTCGTTGCTTTCCAAACATGTCCTGTCCAAGAATCATGGCAACAATCATTCATCATTAGTCGCCAATGGCCTGCAGGACCAGTTGGCTGAAGCGCAAATGGCATAGTGAGCAACACGCGGCAATAAGACATTGGTGGTGGGCAATTGTTCACCAACAGGTGGTAATAGTTAGTGTGTTCTGCTTAATTTGTATGTAGCCTCTGTGTGTGTGTGGATTATATTCAATAGTTTTAATTTATGAATGTGCGTGTGGAAGTCAACTGGGATTCAAGGATGCGGTTCCAGGTCATATACGCTTCAGTTCCTTATAGTATATATATATATAATATCAGTTTTAGTTTTATTATATATAATATAAGAATCAGGCTTGAAGAACTCTGACTTTGTTTGACTTCTTCGGAACGCCTTCCACACTCATTCAATGGCCCTTCTGCTGGTTTTCATAGCTCCTAGGCTCCTTACCCAAATGATTCAGACGTTTTTTTCGCTGCCTTTGTCCAGACCCCAGGTTGGAGGTTCAACTCTGTGCAGATTGTGATCCCGGAAGCCTCAGGGATTGGATCAAGCTGCTCTCAATTTGAAACATTTCGACACAGTTCACGGTACGTACTGTAAACCACCGAAATATTGCACCATTGCAAGTGAAAGGATCAAGGATGATCTGCGAATGGAATGAGATATTTTCTGGGGATCCCGTTGTGTCAAACAGCTGTGTTTTAGCTTCATCCTGCGTTTCATGGTGCTTTGGACGCTGCCTCAGAGGTTTCGGATTGTTTCGGAGAAAAATTGCAGAAATGCTTCAATGGGATCACTGGGGGCATGGGATGGTCAGATGGTCATGGGATGATCACTGGGAGCCTCCAAGGCACAGAGGATTTTCTGGATTTGGATGGTGGATTTGGATGAAAAATATGGTGGTGAAATGGCAATAGAAATCACAATAACTTGAGCAGATGGATCAATTTGGGGCCAATTTTGACGCCCTTTGCAATTTGGCCTCGTGTCTGACTTAGTCCAACAGGTTGAATATCTTCACAGATGTGAGTTATAAACTATCGTGGTGTGGATTTATAGACGACGGATGCATTTGGGTTGCATTTGGGTACACGGCAAATTTATGGAGCCAATACATGTGGAGAGATAAAAAAAGTCAGCAACTGCCTTGGACTGGCCATGCTCTGAATGCGCAGTTTTTGGTGGACTCAAATTCAAGCACACTGCCATGGCAACAACTTTCCAGCGTTTGATTAGAATGCCAAAGAGGGCCCGTTCCGCCCCACCAGGCCAGAGCAAAGGGTGTTCTGCATGGGATATATGATTTATGGGTATGTCTGAAAAGAGAGCCGAGGAAATCAGGACATCCCTTGGTTTATCACCGCATCATGTTCACCATGGATATTAATTAGCCATGAATGTGGGGTATACTATTCCATTTTCACAGACCCATGGCAGGGTGTACCATCAAAACTTGCCGTGCCAACTCAACTCCAGTGTGCGGCGAATTCCAGATAGGACTGCATGTGTATTATGCATCATTGTAAGCCTATGTAACACATAATACAGATATTATTTATACATAGCCTACAAGTCTAAAGGCATTGTCAAACCACGATGTGCATGAAAGACATGTTTAAACCACGACGTGCAGATATGGTTCGTCATCATCATCATCATCAGCAGCAGCAGCAGCAGAAGCAGCACCATCATCATCATCATCATAATCATCATAATAATCATCATCATCAACAACAACAACCTGCTGTTTTTGGAGTTATGATGTAAAGTGCATGCTTCACCACCTTCATTCACATCTTGATCAAGTAAAGCACTTAAGTGTGTGCTTCACCATTGTGAGTTTGACCTGTCTAATGTATATTTTGTATAGCCAAGTGATCACATGCCCCCGTTGACATTTGGCTTTAGGGCCCTTGAGTCATACCGCGCTGCCGTGGTAAAAGTTGGGCACTAACGATCCCGTTTCAAATTCAGATTGGTAGCGGAGCGGGTGACGACCCGCATCCGGTGGTTCGTCAGTGACCCAGGGAACCCTTTGTGAATTTGAGTCTGGTAACTTTGGGAATCAACTGAACTTCGAGTGTGCCGTGGTTCGGGAATCTGTCTGACCCTGACCAGGGCAGGCACTTGTTAACGTTTTTCCTTGTTCGACTCCGAACGGAGCGAGCGTTATGTCGATCAATGGCCTTCGTTTCAGCCAGGAGCGCCATTCGTCGGCACCACTTGAGACAAAGAGTGGATCGTACATCTATGCAGGTGATGCAGCGAACTTTCATGATTGGCAGTTCAGGACTCTCCTTCGGATTCGTCTTTATGAGCAACAATTGGAGGAGACAAGTAAGCCTGCGGATCCCGTTGGGACCACAGCAACAGAGCCTGCCGCAGAAGACGCAGATGAGTTTGCTACTTTTCCAGATTTGTCGGGTGCAACTCAAGCAACCCAGCCTACATCAGCGGTCTCGACTCCGAAGTCTGGAGCGAGCCGGAAATCCTCGAAGTCCGGCAAGCAGAAGACAGATGTTGATCGTGGACCATTGGTCAACAAGGTGATTGAAGGACTGAGAGGAGATGCTTTCTCGATAGCTAGGGATCTTGGACTTGAAGTGTTGTCCGAACCTGGTGGCTTAGTGAAACTTGTGGGTGAGATCAGATCCCATGTGTTTCCAAGAGCTCGTGAGGAAGCAAAGGAACTTTTTCGCGCAGGACAGAAACAAGGTGGACCTTTGTCTCGCCAGCCAGGCGAACCCATGCTTTCCTATGTTCAGAGGAGACGACGTTGGTGGCACATGCTTTGCGAGTTGGATGACGCAATGGTGTTTTCAGACAGCTTGAGGACAGAGTTGATGTTGGAGTTGAGTGGACTCAATCGACAAGAGGTCCTCGTTGTGAAGGCCTGTGCAGACACTAAGGACTTTGAAGGTGTTGGCAAGGTGCTGATCGAGAACTACAGTGGCACTCACTTGCGAGAAGGGTCACGATCCTGGACAGGACGTGGTAATCCTCAACAGCTTGGCAAACCAACAGGCAAGGGTTATGGCAAAGGCAAACCTTCTTCGAAGGGATCGTATTCCCAAGCAGCTTATGCAGCCTACCCCGATGATGGGGAGGAACATGCAGAATCTTGGGATGAAACTGCGAATCAATCCTGGGAGGATGATTCATATGTTGGCATGCTTGGTGACATTGCAGAAGAGGAGCCAGGAAACCTAGAAGGTGACAACGAATTTGATTACTTTGATGATGTCGATGAGTACGAAGCAGTTGCATTGAACAGCTTGCTTGAACTTGAAGGTGCAGAAGACGATCGACAAGCAGGAGACGCCATCCAGCTACAACTTGCTGCTTTCACCGCAATGGGGAAAGCAGGTGGCAAGGGAAAATCCTTCGGGAAGCCCAAAGGAAAGGGGAAAGGAAAGATCGTGAAGTCCAACCTCACGATCGATCAGAGGAGACGGAAGCTCACAGAGCTGAAGTCGAAGAGCAAATGTTTGAGATGCGGAGTCATAGGGCACTGGGCCGGTGACCCGGAATGTAAATTCCCGGGGTCCAAATCCGGAGCTCCTGGGAAGCCAGCCCCAAAGCCCGCAGCTCATTTTGCTGACATGAGTGATTCTTCAGATGATGATGGTGTGACTTTGACAGCTTCACCTGACCGTGACAGAGATGCAGTTGCTATGATGGCAGTTCGACAAGCGAAGCCTAGCAGCAGACCTTCACGTGCAGCAGCATCCAGCAGCAACGTTGGCTTGATTTCCCGGGATCTCGATGTTACAATGAGACCCGAGGACCATGGGTGCATCTTTCCTGTTGGACAGTTCAAGGGTTTGTCTTTTTGGAATGTGTTGTTTGAACAGACAGGATACTATCATCATGCCAAGAAACATACCCCCAAGAGTCCATACTATGTCACATGGTTGAATTGGGTTGACAAGTACTTTGTGGTTGGTGCTGATGGGATTCACTTGCGCGAAGTCCCTGTTGAGCATGTCGAGCACCGAGATTTGTTGGTGACTCGGGAGACTGGCAGGAGGAACCCCCCAAATCCACCTTTGCCGAACAAGTGTCAGGAATGTCGTGAGTTTACAAAACAAGGTTCTACGGGGTACACCATCAGGAAGACCTGTCTTGTGTGCGGTCATTCCGAAACAACAAGACGTGACGTGGTACCGTTGATGTCCCCTGAAAATTGCCCTCATGACGACACAGATTTTCGGGGATCCAGCAAATCAACACACCGTACTTTCTGCAAGAGGTGTTGCACGTTCATTGATGAAGCTCCTATGCAGATTCGTAAGGAGCGTGTTGCAATTGCCAAGAAGGTTGAAACAGCATCAGTTCGAGCAGTCCCCATTGTTGAATCATTGGTTGAAGAACCGGATGGATTGAATCCAGTCCAGTTGGAAGAATTGTTGCCCCTGTTTGCCACTCTTGTTGCCGAAACCTGTCAATCTGAGGTCATGACCCGTGCACGTCTACATGAACTACTTCATCAAGCCATCAATGACGTGACAGAGGAAGAGGACAGTTTTTCTCTTGTCAATGAACATGGGCACGGCGACCCCTCGGGCAGGGAGTTAGCTGGGTACGTTGGCATTAGTTTGCATGGAAGTGACATTCAATACCCTCAAGACTTGGTTTACATGAACTTTGAAATTGTTGACATTGCCAGGTCATCCCATGTCTTTGCAGTGTTGGATGAAGGTTGCAACAGCACTTGTCATAGCAAAGCTTGGGCAGTCGATGCAAAAGCACGACTGGCCCGTTTGGGATACAGCATGCCATTGAAGGATGACATTTGTAAGAGTTTCGCTGGTCTGGGAAGTGGCAATACCAAGACCGAAGGTGTGAGATCTATTCCTTTTTCGCTGCTGCTTCCAGACGGGAACATGAATGGGGAGTTGGATTCATATCAATTGTCAACAGGCAACAGTCCATTGCTTCTTTCATTGCATGCGCAGACCAAATTAGGCCTAGTGAAGGACCTAGCAAAAGGAGTGATTTCCATCAAAGATCAACCATTGAATATCAAGAGGTGTTCAAAATCAGGTTTACTTGTGATGAACTTGACTGAAGGATTGACCAACATCAACAACACACCGCCAAATGAACTTCCCCAAATCCCTAAGTGTCACAGAAAGTACAACATTGCATACACAGCATCCACATCGGAAGTTGCCATGGCCGACCATGACATGTGTGGTTTTCATTCGAGGGACTATGACATCTTGCAGACGAAGTTGAATGAAGAACTGCGCAGTGACAGGAAGGTGATCATCATGACTCGTGGGCGTAGATTTCAACAACATGCGTGCAGAACTAGCAGGAACACTTTGAGCATCAACTGTGAGGACATTTACGATCCTGATCAGGACGTAAACCTCAGATCGCATCTGGGTTGGCATCATGGAATCCTTGAGACGCTGAGCAAGGTGGACAGGTTCATTCAACATCTCAACAACATCCTGGAGTTCGTCACTCAGCAGGAGGCTAACAGCAAGGTGTTGGTGGACCTGGAGTGCAAGTCAGGCCGCCACAGGTCAGTGGGACAAGGATTTGCTGCCTACAGGTGTCTCAAAGTCCTTGGTTATGACGTTGTTCTCATTCATGCATCATCTTGGAAGTGGGGCGAGATGCGTAGTGGTGGTGTTTGCCATGGTTGTCAAGACATGGCTGCGAGCTTGGGACAAATTCGACATTTGATCCCGAACATGTCAAGGTTGGCACGATCACGAGGCAGTGTGAGTTCAGGCCGTGACGTGCGTGACGCTCCAGCCGATGATGCTTCAGGTGAACATTCATCTCATCCTACATCAGATCATCCCACTGCAGGTCATCCTACATCAGATCAACTTGATGAGATTCGACGTTTGGTACAAGGGCTTGCAACTGACGTTGGACATCTTCGGACAGAACAGGTTGAGATCAAAAGGATGGCTGAAACAGGACGAAGATCAAGGAGCCCTTTGCGTCGACGAAGATTGCCGACGCCGCCCTCACCTCCAAGGCGCAGGAGATCCCCGAGCTTCAGTCGCAAGCTGCCACCTTGGAGACACCCACAAGCATCCAGGGGAAGGAGCTTGGGAAGAGATCGAAGCCCATCCTCGAGACCAGCTCCATCAAGGCCAATTTCTTCGAGACCTGCCCCAAGGAGTCCAGATCACCCACCTCGACATATCTCAGATGTACCAGGGGCCGATGACGGACCCCGAGGGGCCGATGACGGACCCCGAGGGGCCGATGACGGACCCCGATCAACGTTGCCACAACGATCTCGAGAACCTCCCAATGACCGCGATGAGCTTGAGCGACTGATCCGAAACAATTTGGCATCAGATGGACCGTTTGACAACAAGAACGTGTCAGTGACAACATTGGACGGTGAGCTCCTTAGCGAAGTTGTGTCTTTTTGCATCCGTGAGGATAACAGGGATCGGCTCTTTTGGATTTTCAAAGATGGTGAAGATCCACTGACAGAAGGAGTTCGAATGAACGTCCTGATTCGAGATCATATCCGGCCCAATCGGATTATCAAGGTTTCGAATGGCATCAAGCACTGGAAGCGATCTACGTGGTGCAGACCTCGCAATGGAGGCAATTGGGAACTCATTGAAGACAACGTTGACAGCAAGGCAATGGTACGTTTGGACAACTCGTGGATCGATGTGATTGTGTTTCACCACCCACCTGGGGTGTTCGATGACTCCGGGAGGGGAGCATACATGAGCGTTCGTGTCAAGTTGACCCCCAACAAGAAACTGCGGGATATAAGGGATGATTTTGAAAAGTCTTTGAACCCAAAAGTTGAGACGAAATCCTCAGAACCCAAAAGAATGTATGCAGTGAAGTCGAAGCCCCAGCCAAAGGTCTTGACGCCCAAGTTGGAACAAGATGATTCCGATTCTTATGAATATGACTATGAGTATTCTCCCACTGGTTTCATGGCTGTGCGTTTTGATTCCAATGTTGATTTGACAGTCCATCCTGATGAGAGGAGGACCATGAGCAAGAAACACAGAAAGATGGTGTTGGAAGGTATCAACAATCTCAACAACCATGATCGTGTGATGCAATCCAGTCTTGGGATGCAGCCTCAAGTTTCCAATGGTACTTCAGGGGTTGCAGTCATCACGTCGCATCCGACCCCTTTTCCAGGATCTTTTCGAGCACACCTATGACGTCGGCGTGAATGCCGCGTATTTGGACGGTGATGCTGAGCCACGTGGTTGGAGTGACATGTTCGAGGGTTGCACATTGATCATTGTTGCGATTGGGTACAAGTCAGAACATTATCCACTGTGTCATGGGGATCTTGTATTTGAGCTGGAACAGTATTGTGATGCCACAGGGTGTAGGTTTCTCATTGTTGATGTTGCACACACTGAACGATGGGAATCATTCAAAGCACCACAGATTCCATATATCAACGAAGTTGGTCTTGCTTTTGTGTCAAATGATGATGAACTCATTCAAGGTTTTCAAGACTGGTCCATGTATCGACAATTGGATGACGTTTTGAACTGGGAGTTTTGTCAATGGATTCGTGATTGGTCACTTGAGCGTGAACTGGAGGATCAGATGAGCGTTGCCTTCCCAGCAGAGATCATTGAAGAGGCTCAGGAACATGGTGGGAACTGGGATGCAGTCGATGGCCCAGAAGATGTTGCATTGCAGGATCCGGTTCAGGACCTGACACATGAAGAAACTCTTTTGGATGAAGTTGATAGCCCTGGTTTGCCAGAGGATGAAACAGAAAGACGTAGGTCTTGGCGTAAACTTCCCCAGCGTGTCAGGATTGCTGTGCGTAGGTTGCACAGGGCTTTTGGACATGTCCCCAAGTCGGTGATGGTCAATTTGGTGCGTGCTGCAAAGGTGAGCAAGGAGTTTGTTGATGCAGTGAAGTTGCATAGATGTGAAACATGTGAGAAAACATCAGCAAAGAAACCCACTCATAAAGTCACGCTTCCAAGTGATTATACATTCAACGATACTTTGGGGATTGACGCACTGGAGTTGACAGATGTAACTGGGCAGAAGTATCAAGTTCTCAACATGGTTTGCATTGGTACTTGTTTTCAACAGGCTGAAGTCGTGAAGGTTGGAGCAGGTCAAGCTTCTTCGCGATCCTGTTTGGACGCACTCATCAAACGTTGGTTCAGTTGGGCAGGACATCCTGTTGCTATCATGTGTGACCGTGGATTGCACAATCGTGGTGTCTTGCAACAATACATGGATGAACACAACATTCAAGTGCACCATGTGCCCCTTGAGAGCCCGGAATCATTGGGCCGAGTAGAGAGGCATGGTGGTTTGTTGAAAGCTCTTTTCAGGCGAGTGTGTACAGAAGTTGGGGCTTGTACCAAAGAACAGGTTGAGTCGTGCATCACACAGGTGCTCAGTGTGAAGAACGGCTCTGCACGTGTTGGAGGTTTTTCTCCATCTCAGTGGGTGCTTGGTCGAGCTCCCCGTGGTGTAGCTTCACTCATGTCTGAGGAAGACCATGCACAGCTCGGAGCCATTCAGGCCCGACATGATCCTTCATCAATTTTTGCATTACAACACTTGGCCAGGATTGAGGCACAAAAGGCTTTTGTTCATCTTGATTGTTCAAGAAGAGTTCAACGAGCGTTGACACGCAATGCCAGTGTGTTCGATCGTGAGTTCAACATTGGTGACCTCGTCACTTTCAGACGAGACAATCAACGAGGAGGAACTTCCTGGTCACCAACATGTCGTGTGATCGGACACGAGAACCAGAAGAACATATGGTTGCTATGTGGTAACGTTCCAGTACTTGTAGCTTCTCACAACATACGCATTGCTTCTCCTTCTGAAGCTCTTGCTCAATCAGTGTTGAATGGTGAACCTGTGATTCCATACAAGATCATCAATGATACAGGTCAACAAGCGTTTCTTGATGCAAGGCAAGCAGATGAGGTTGAAGTTGTTCGTGAAGGTCCAGGACAAACAGACGATGTTGAAGTTGTCCATGAGGACAATGCGGAGTCAGCACTTCCTCCTATACCAGAAGTACCTGAAGATGAATGGGACATACGGCCTGGTTTCTTTGAGGAAGGTGAGGAGGAGGAAGACACAGGACCAATGCAGGAGGACATCTTCTCATTGAGCAGAACTCCAGAGAGAAGGGTTGAAAGACCACATCCAGGAGATGAAGGTTATGAACGCAATGTGAGACCTCGAGTTGAGGCTCACCCACAACCTGAGTCTGAGAGAGGTTCATCACTTGGACCATCTCGGAGAGACTCCCTTGTGCCTGGTCCTACTTCAAGTGGCTCCGTTTCGGGGGCGCCACCTTTTAGTGGCTCCGTTTCGGGGGCGCCACCTTTTAGTGGCTTCGTCCCAGGAACATTACAAGCTCCGTCTCCATCGTCATCTTGGCCATCACGAAGAGATCTTTTGAATGACTTGCCTGAACAATTGCGAGCACATCTTGAGAGAGCTCGTGAGAGAGACTCAGAACGGAATGCTGAAGAACAACAAGAAGCACGAGCATTGTTTGCATCATTTTTGTCCCAGGAGGTTGGAGTTCCTGAGGACGAGGGGTTAGGCAAGAAAGTGTTGAAATCAATCCACTATGAATCAGCGCCACCTGATGTACAGAAGAACATCATGGACGCCAGAACCAAGGAGTGGAACAAGTTCCTTGAGTTCGCTGCTGTTGTTGAAATTTCAAAAGAAGATGCTGAGAGATTGATTGCAGAAGGACATCAATGTATTCCTAGCAAGTGGGTTGATGTTGATAAGAACCAATTTATGAAGGGAAGAGCAGACCAAGAATATGTGCCAAAGTTCAAAAGCCGGTTGGTGTCATGCGGCAATTTCGAAGTCAGTGAAGGTTTGAGATCAGACAGTCCTACAGCAGACACGGAAGCTCACAACATACTTTGCTGTTGGGCGGCGATCCAGGGTGCACAATTGCACAGTGCGGACGTCGCATCCGCATATTCCCAAGGTCGTCCTCTCGACAGAGTCCTCATTATGAGACAACCCCGAGGAGGTCCCCCGGGAGTTGATCCAGAGGTGTTTTTCCTTGTGAGAGTGCCTGTGTACGGATTAACTGACAGCGGTCGAGGTTTTTGGTTGAGACTGGACGGAGATGCCCGATCCAGTGGCTTGAAACAATCCAAGTTTTACCCAGGATTGTATTTCCTTCCAGGAACCGACAAAGATTGCGTTGCACTTATGGCGACTCATGTAGATGACATCTTGTACGCATACATTCCCGAGGGAAAGTCAGTGATCGACAGCTTCTTGGAGAAGTTCAACTTGGGATCTAGTGAATCAAATTCGTTTCGCTATTGTGGCAAGCAATTTGAGCGTACTGCAGATGGAACAATCACTCAAGACACTTGCGACAACACCCGTCGCATCAAGCCGATCAAGATCGCGCCAGGAAGATCAGCGTCCGAGCCGTTGGGTAAGGATGATGTTACCCGATTACGGTCTGTTACGGGATCATTGGCATGGGTGGCAAGGCAGACTAGACCCGATTTGGGTTATCGGTTATCGTGTGAGCCGCCTACAGTCCAGTATTTCTGGAGCGACAGTTGCTATTTTGCACGACGCAAATGCCGTAGTACAGCTGGCGCAACAAGGCATTGAGAACAAGCTCATCTTTCCAGGTGGACATCTAACCTGGGGAGAGGTTGGTATCATTACCGTAACAGATGCTTCATTTTCAAATGAGAAGAACTACAAATCACAACAAGGTCGTTTCCATTTTCTCGGAGACATCAATGAAATCAAAGACCCCAAGACTACATCCTACAGGGTGATGCCATTGGGATTTGCATCAAATACAATTCGGCGAGTATGCCGCAGCACTCTTCAATGCGAAGCTTATTCACTGCAGGCTGGACAAGAGAGCGGTGACAAGCTACGTGGAGCATTGGCCGAGCTGATGGGCCAACTTGACTCGATGAAAACATGGTTGGATGACAGCCGCAGCTGTATTCCACAACTGATGCTTTCAGACTGCAGGTCTTTAACAGACCATCTTGCGAGTGAGGTACTCGGCAGGGTCGCAGACAAACGACTCGGCATTGAGTTGCTGTCAATTCATGAGTCACTTTGGCAAGACGGCCGGAGGACCTGGGATATGCATCATGGCGGAGGAGACATTGTTACCTGGATTGCTACAGGAACTATGGTCTCGGATGCTCTGACCAAGAGCATGCGCCCGGACCTCATCATCCGCGTTTTGAAGGAGTGCATTTACCGTGTACAGAAGAAGCCTTAGAGCCAACTTTTTCACTAGCATCATGTGATCCTTGAAGAACAGGTTGAGTGTGAGTTTGACCTGTCTAATGTATATTTTGTATAGCCAAGTGATCACATGCCCCCGTTGACATTTGGCTTTAGGGCCCTTGAGTCATACCGCGCTGCCGTGGTAAAAGTTGGGCACTAACGATCCCGTTTCCAATTCAGACCATTATCATACTTATGTTCATACCGCCAGACACGCACAGGGTAGTGGATAGTCCCCGTTGGTTCATGGTCGGCTGGCGGTTGGTTTACGCGAAAACGACGACGCCAATACATAAAACCAGTTTAAAACCACGAGGTGGGGGGCCTCACATTTGTCTCACGCTTTGCTCACTGCTGCTAAAAGCACCAGGTTCCACACATTTCTGTGGTAAATTCAGCACATTCAGCTAAAGGTCATTCACTAAAGGTCATCCACTTTAGAGCATAGCAGCTGGCGTGATAAAATGATGAATCATCATGAATCATCCCCTTCAGATCATAATATAAGGTAAGTTATAAGCATGGATTAGGTAAAACCACGACGTTGTGCTGGATCATGATTAAACCACGACCCAGACATGTTGGGGTAATTTCATCACTTGTATTGATGGTAATTATGCGACGCCTTTGCATACTGGGCATGCAAAGATATATTGTATAATAAGTGAATGTATTGGTAAACTTGTCTTATATGGATATATTATATATGGCTGGTGGTTTCACGTATCAATGTCCTTTCTATCCGTACCTGGGATGACTGCAAGTGGCCCACATGGGATAATCCTTGACGACGTCATCCGATCTGGTTTCATGGGGATCATGATAGAAATATAAACTATATAACATTATATAACCCATAGTAGGGAAACCTATTGGCCAACCAGTATAGATGGGATAGATTGGGATAGGGTATTTAATCACAAATAAATATTTCAATGATGATAATGACTGTACAAATGATCAAGCACAGTCAAAAACGAAACCATCGGGTTCCTTAGACGGAAGGCATCTCAGTTTGTTCCGTCCGTCCTTTGGGGATTTGCATGCCGATTTTGCATGCAGATCTTCAGGTGCAAAAGTTGAAAAAGGCCAACAGGAAACTGGACACCGCTCAGACTCTCCAGCTGCTAAGCACACCAGAGAGCTCCAGGCGTTTCTTCGTTTCGTGGAATGTAACTTTGCCTCTGTTGAAACTTCGGAGTTCCATCGCTGTCCCGAAGTCGGTACTGCAATTGAGATGGACGATTGGGCTACATAGTACATAGTTGGTTAGTGAGCGGGTTGTCTCTAATCTATCAGCATTCGCAGCATTCCCCACTTTTATAATTTGAATTGCGCACAGCATTCTAACATGTTCCAACATGTTCCCACCGCTTCGCCAATGACCCACGGATTACATCCGTAGGCTTCGTGTTGGAAAGCCGCCTAGGTGACGAGGGTGGCTTCACGGAGTGGATGGGGCGTGTTCGCGAGCGGTGGCAGGCCAAACTCGAATGTCTTGATGGTCGTGATGAGGTGAGGCCAACAAGGCCCAACAAGCTCCCTGAGACCATGGAGCAGGGCATTCCTGAGACAGCCGATTTTTGCGTGCCCTTAAACGAGCTGCAAAGGTCCAAGGTTTGTCCCCTTTTTGGGCATGGATGGCATGGCGCAGAAAAAAGCAGGTGCATGTTGAGTTTGTAAGATCGCAATCGAAGGGCAAACGCAAATGATGAAAGCTTGGTTGCTGACTTTTCAAGTCATCCATAAAATGTGCTGGTTTGGCCAGCTTGATTTTGTTTCTCGCCGCATGAGCACAGACTGGTATAGCTGTTGCGTTCCACATGCGCGTGGCTTTGCCAGTTGGTTGAGAAGTGATTTTGCAAGCAGAGGCCTTAAAGCACATGCAGTTGGGTTCGATGGCCATGTAACGTGTAGTTATATAGTTAGACCAGATTAGATTTTTGGGCACTATTGGGCCCAATTCGCACATTGGTTGGATGATATTTGAATGAGACGGGCATGACACCCCTGCAGCTTTCATGCTACCTGCGATCCCTGAAAGTTTTCCATTCGAATTTTTGCAGATGAACTGTGGCCCGTTGTGCCGCTAATCCCAGAGCAAGAGATGTTGGTGAATGTTGGTGATGCAATCCCAAAATAGCCCAAAGGCTTCGCGACAAATGGATGAACCATTGGGGCATTGCAATGGATGAACGGATGATATCAGACCGGCACGGACGGCAGACAGATATGCATTTGACATGTTCTGTTTGACTCCTCACTATGGACAGATGACAGCTGTCGTTTGACGAATTTCAGGCAATGATCATTAAATCGCCAAGAGGGCCAACAACTCTTGTTTTTAAGGAATAGTATGTGGGTGGAAGCCCATCCGATGTGCGACCGAAGCCTTAAGCCCCTAAACTTCAGAAAGGTGTAGGGCCACCGTTCGCTAGACTATCACCCATTAGATTGATGATTATCCCAATCTGCAACTGAAAGAGGAACATATCAATAGATACCTGCCAGTAAACTAATAGCGATAGAAAATGCTCCAATTATTTGAATAATCAAGGTCCTTGATTATTTAGATAATTTGCTATTTACCGTTAAACATGGTGATTTTTCATAGCTAAGTTAAATTACCAGAGGGTAAGCAATTTGGAAACACAATGTTTTTAGTTGAATCAGCGGTTTCAAGGTGCACCTTGAATTTCTGGTGGGGTAGCTCGTGTGGTGTTTTCTGGAGACTCAACATATGTCGTCAACCCCGGAAAATGAGGAAAACCCTTGTTCATTAGTAAGGGGCATCCCAATTTTACTGTAACGTACTATAAATAGCAGTTTGTATTTTTTGCAGGCAATTTGTCAATATTACGTATACATGCATATTGATTTTGAGGATCCCTAATCAATCAAGCGGGTTTATTAATTCAGAGTTGACACAATCAACTTTGCCATCAACGTAGCTCCCTTGCTGCTGATGCTAATTGACGTCTTGTAGACTTGCGCTGCACCTATTAGGCCATTGTGGATGGGGCAACAGAGAGTTACCATGTGTCAGTTTCTATGGGGGGAATTCCCTAAGTCGCCTCCAACTTCCACCTGGCCCTGTTTTAGGATTGCCAGAGCGTCTTAAGATCTCACGAGCTGGCAACATCTGGCCACCACTGACAGTCGTGAGCATCAAGACATATCAAGACTATAAGTACTGTCAGTCTGCGGCAGAATCGCCAAGCTTCCGCATTGCTTGCTCACTTGTCTTCAAGGAGCCGAAACAGTTACAATCATGTACATTTTGGATATGCAAGCTATATACCTATATATGGTCCCGTCCTCCGTCTCTCCACCCCCCCATGGATTGGGTCCCCAGGTACCACCCCCCCTTCCCTTGTATTTGCAAGCTATTGGCAGCATTTCTGAGGTCCAGCTTCGTATTTGCTAGGTCTTTGCAGCATTTCTGACTACCAGCCTCGCATTTACTAGGTACATACTACCTTTTCGGCGACCTACGCAGCACACATACGCCCTCAAAGTACCCACGTGACGCCTACGTGCTGTCAATAGTCATATATACATGTGCTATGTATCTACTTCCTATTTACTACCTGTGTACTCTGACAACATTACATGTGTTTTACATATAGCGTACCTACCATACATTCCAATCATGCCATGCATACCATACCTATCATACCTATCACACATACCACACATACCATACATATGAAACATAATTGCCACACCTACCATACATACAATAGAAAATATACATGCTATACATACCATACCTACCATACATACCAAACATACCATACTTTCCAAACATGCCATACCAGACCGACCATACACACCATACATACCCAACATACCATACCACACCCCCACCACACCACAGGGGGGGAGGGGGACAGTACCACACCCCCACCACACCACAGGGGGGGGAGGGGGAAGATCTCAATATGGGACCCATCCCATGGGGGGGGAGGGGGGTGGCAAGGCCTGGTGCATATATATAATATATATATATATATGTACGATGGACCTTCATGTACTATTTGACCGTTGACTATTTGATTCCATTTCAAATTGAAAGCAATCTCCCAAAACCAAAAAGAGGTTCAGAGAGACTTTTGGGAGAAGTTCATTATATTTTGAATATTTTGAATATTTTGAATATTTTGAAATTCAAAAAATTCAAATATTCAAAATATTTTTGTATTGGCTAAATTTTTTGAATATTTTGAATATTTTGAAATTCAAAAAATTCAAAATATTCAAAATATTCAAAATATTTAAAAATAATGAAATCACCAAAAAAGAGGTTCAGAGAGACTTTTGGGAGAAGTTCATTATATTTTGAATATTTTGAAATTCAAAAAAAACAAAATATTCAAAATATTTTTGTATTGGCTAAATTTTTTGAATATTTTGAATATTTTGAAATTCAAAAAATTCAAAATATTCAAAATATTCAAAATATTTTAAAAATGAAATCACCAAAAAAGAGGTTCAGAGAGACTTTTGGGAGAAGTTCATTATATTTTGAATATTTTGAATATTTTGAATATTTTGAAATTCAAAAAATTCAAAATATTCAAAATATTTTTGTATTGGCTAATTTTTTTGAATATTTTGAAATTCAAAAAATTCAAAATATTCAAAATATTCAAAATATTTAAACAATAATGAAATCACCAAAAAAGAGGTTCAGAGAGACTTTTGGGAGAAGTTCATTATATTTTGAATATTTTGAATATTTTGAAATTCAAAAAATTCAATATTCAAAATATTTTTGTATTGGCTAATTTTTTTGAATATTTTGAATTCAAAAAATTCAAAATATTCAAAATATTTTTGTATTGGCTAAATTTTTTGAATATTTTGAATATTTTGAAATTCAAAAAATTCAAAATATTCAAAATATTTTTGTATTGGCTAATTTTTTTGAATATTTTGAAGATTTTGAAATTCAAAAAATTCACAATATTTTTGTATTGGCTAAATTTTTTGAATATTTTGAATATTTTGAAATTCAAAAAAATCAAAATATTCAAAATATTTAAAAAATGATGAAATCACCAAAAAAGAGGTTCAGAGAGACTTTTGGGAGAAGTTCATTATATTTTGAATATTTTGAATATTTTGACTATTTTGAATATTTTGAAATTCAAAAAATTCAAAATATTCAAAATATTTTTGTATTGGCTAAATTTTTTGAATATTTTGAATATTTTGAAATTCAAAAAATTCAAAATATTCAAAATATTTTTGTATTGGCTAATTTTTTTTGAATATTTTGAAATTTTTGAAATTCAAAAAAATCAAAATATTCCAAGTATTTTTGTATTGGCTAATTTTTTTTGAATATTTTGAATATTTTGAAATTCAAAAAATTCATTTTTGAATATTTTGAATTTTTGAAATTCAAAAAATTCAAAATATCAAAATTTTTTTGTATTGGCTAATTTTTTGAATCTTTTGAATAATTTTTAAATTTCAAAAAATTCAAAATATTCAAATTTTTTGTATTGGCTAATTTTTTTGAAATTTTGAATATTTTTGAAA
>CAMXCT020000924.1:0-22500 GCA_947184155.2 Cladocopium goreaui
TTGAAGGCTGGCAACGGCAGCCTTGAACCTCCTTAAAAGGACACTGCCACGGCCTCAGGGACTTGTTGGAGCTGCAGGAAAGGTCTGCCGCGGCCTGAGTGGCGCCTGGGAGCTGCAGGGAAGGGTTTGGGGAGTTTTGAGGGCTGGCAAACGGCAGCCTTGAACCTCCTTAAAAGGACACTGCCACGGCTCAGGGACTTGTTGGAGCTGCAGGAAAGGTCTGCCGCGGCCTGAGTGGCGCCTGGGAGCTGCAGGGAAGGGTTTGGGGAGTTTTGAGGGCTGGCAAACGGCAGCCTTGAACCTCCTTAAAAGGACACTGCCACGGCCACAGGGACTTGTTGGAGCTGCAGGAAAGGTCTGCCGCGGCCGGAGTGGCGCCTGGGAGCTGCAGGGAAGGGTTTGGGGAGTTTTGAGGGCTGGCAAACGGCAGCCTTGAACGTCCATAAAAAGACGCTGCCACGGCCTCAGGGACTTGTTGGAGCTGCAGGAAAGGTCTGCCGCGGCAGGGACTTGAGCTGCAGGAAAGGTCTGCCGCGGCCTGAGTGGCGCCTGGGAGCTGCAGGGAGGGTTTGGGAGTTTTGCGGGCTGGCAAACGGCAGCCTTGAACGTCCTTAAAAAGACGCTGCCACGGCCTCAGGGACTTGTTGGAGCTGCAGGAAAGGTCTGCCGCGGCCTGAGTGGCGCCTGGGAGCTGCAGGGAAGGGTTTGGGGAGTTTTGAAGGCTGGCAAACGGCAGCCTTGAACCTCTTTACTGCCACGGCCTCAGGGACTTGTTGGAACTGCACAGGGTCTGCCGCGGCCTGTTGCGTTTTGGAACGCCGTAGAAACAGAGATTGCTGTGGCATGAGTGGCTCGTGGGAAGTGCACAGAAATTGCTGTGGCCTGAGTGGCCCCTGGGCGGTGAACAGAGGGTGCTATGGCCTGGGTGGCTCGTGGAAAGTGCAAAGCATTGGGAACGAAAAAAAGTTCCACACCTGCGGTGGTCCCAGGCGCCGCCCCTGCCTTGGCTAAGGCAGGGGTCGGCGGATATATGCTTACTGCTACACCGCACATTCAAAGCAAGGTTGTAGCGTTGATGGTGATATAGTCATATATGATTGGAATGAATGGTATGTTAGTAAGAATTGGTTTTTTACAGCCCTCACAAGGGCTACAGACTTCAACAAAATTAAGTTTTTCAAATATAATAAAGGTGAAGAAAGTAAATCTAAAAGGATAGTAGAGCAGTATTTTGAGAGAAAGGTTTTAAATTACATTGAGCAAGACAAAAAAGCAGGTAGAGATGTAGAAGGAAATGAGTATGTTGATGTAGATTTTTTGATGAACCTGATGAATAATTGTAATGAACCATTGGTGATAGATTTTGAAGATGGCAAGGTTTCATCAAATATTAGCTGTCAAAGGGTCAATAATGAACAAAGCCACTTCAAAGATAATGTAGTTGGATATTGCGTTTCTTGTAACTGTGCTTTTTCAAATAAAATATCATTGTGAAAATGGTGTTAAAGACTGTTTATTTATGTATAATAGTGTTTAGTATGGTAAAAACCAAAAACTACCAAAATGGCACAATTTACCAAGTTGTTGATATTGCTTATGAGCAATGCTACTTCGGTTCAACAATAGATACATTACCAAACAGATTTAAAGGACATAAAACAACTTACCAACAGTATCTCAATGGAAACAAGAGAAAATACACATCTTTATTTGATATGTTTGATAAATTTGGAATTGAAAACTGTAAGATTGAATTAGTAGAGAACTATGTATGTTCAAGCATTGCCGAACTTCACAAAAGAGAAGGTTATTACATTAAGAACAATGACTGTATCAACAAAAACATATCAGGAAGGTCAGCAAAAGAGAGATACAATGACAATCCTGAACCCTATAAAGAAAAAACAAAAACTATTACCAAAACAATAAAAATGGGCGCATCAAAGAATACAATGACAACAAGCGAGAACATTTGTGTGAAATCAAACGCAGTAATTATCATAGCAAAAAAACATACTACCAAGAACAACAAAAAGAATATCAAAAGAATAATGCTGACAAAATCTATGAGAGAAAATCTAAAAAGATTACCTGTGATTGTGGTTGTATCATTTCATACGGATACAAAGCACAGCATTTTAGAACAAAGAAACACCAAGACTGGTTCAATGAACAAAATGAAGAATAAATGATATAATTTTAATATTTATTATATCATCTATTCTATAATGAGTGAAAGTAAGAAACAACAAATTATTCGTGATATTTATTTTGATAAAGCGGGCTATGGTTCAAGAAAGACCACATTAGAAGATGCTAAAAAGAAAGAACCTACAATCAAGAAAGAGGATGTTGAACAATTCTTTAGGAAAAATGTTGAGATAAAAGCAAAGCCAAGAGGGCATAATTCCTTTGTAGCACCTCATAACAATCATACTTATCAAATTGATTTGTTTTTTATGGGGTATTATGATTTTGATGAAGAACAAAAATATAGAGGAGGATTGGTTTGTATTGATGTTTTAAGCAAGTATGCCGTAGTAATTCCAATTGTAAGCAAGAATGAACCTGATGTTATTGAGGCAACTAAAGAGGCATTAAAAAGAATGGGAAAGAAACCAAAAATCATATACAGTGATGATGAAAAAGCAATAGCAGGAGGTGATTTTAAAGACTATATTGAAGGTGAGAATATTGAGTTGTATAGGACAAGGGGTCATCCTGCTTTTGCTGAAAGATTTATACGCACCTACAAAGATATGCTTTTTAAAAGAGTTGAAGCAGATGAAAAGAAAGGAAGAAAACATATCAAATGGACAGACTACAATTTAGAAATTATGCTGACATACAATGATAAGATGAAACACTCCGCTACAGGTATGACACCTAATCAAGCAAGGAAAGATAAAAATGAATTCAGAGCAATGCTGAATGTAGCATCAAAGGCAAAGAAAGAAAGAATATACCCAACATTAGAGGTGGGAGACAAAGTAAAGATAATGAGAAAGAAAGCAATTACAGAGAAAGAAAGAACTTCCCACTGGCTAAAAGGTTATTATGTTGTGCAAGAGATTGCAGAAAAGTTGAACCAAAAATATTACAAATTAACTGATTACCCAAGATTGTTGATGAGGCATGAACTTTTAAAGATTTAGTGTTTTTAGAAAGCCTTGTAAGTTCATTTTTTCTTACTCATGCCTACTTGATGCAACCATGAGATGATTGATTTGATGTGCTGTTTTGGTTTCGGGGTTTTGTGTTTTGCCCTTCATTTGTTTCTCCCCACGAATTTGTGTTTGACTGGGTCATTGGCTGGGATTGCTCCATGTTCCTTTGCCCTTCCTCGCCTTGGCTTTGTCATCAATCTCTTCTTCATCCTGTTGTCGGGGCACTCAGCTGTTGGGAATATGCCAGTTGGAGGTTTGAAGCCACATGTTCTTGGAGAGCTTGACCTTGGAATTTGTTTCAATTTGAGCACCTTTGACAGTCTCAATTGGAAGCTACAGAAATTAGCTCTTTCAGTTTGCGCTTGGAATTTTGTGTCATTCTTCAGCATCTTTATGTTCTTCCGTAGCGTTTTTGCGAGTTTTTCCTCAAGCCACTCAGGGACGCTTTTTAGCTCAGGCTCAGGGGTGTCGGCATTGCCATGGCGCTCAAATCTGGTGTATTCGCTTGCCTCATCCTTGCATTGTGCGTGAGCTGCAACAACGTCATGGCAGAGGAGAACTCCGGCAAGGAGACTGAGAAGGGCGGCATCATCATCGGCCGCGGCCTCCCGATTGAGACTGAGAAGAGTGGAGTGCCCTTCCTCCCTCGGTCGGAGAACCTCGAGGAGACTGAGAAGGGCGGCATCATCATCCCCCGCGGCCTCCCAATTGAGACTGAGAAGGGTGGAGCGGGCCTCCCTCGGTCGGAGAACCTCGAGATCATCCTTCGCGGCCTCCCAATTGAGACTGAGAAGAGTGGAGCGCCCTTCCTCCCTCGGTCGGAGAACCTCGAGATCATCCTTCGCGGCCTCCCAATTGAGACTGAGAAGAGTGGAGCACCCTTCCTCCCTCGGTCGGAGAACCTCGAGGAGACTGAGCCGACTGAGCCCTACTTTCCTCGGTCCGAGAACCTCGGCAAGGAGACTGAGAAGAGCAGGGACGCCCCCACTTACCCATGAGTGGGCGAGATCGAGCACGCATGATGACTTGCAAAACAGTTCTTTGCTTCGCCAACAACAGGGCGACTTACAAAGCAGTGCTTGCTTCGCCAACAGGGCGACTTACAAAGCACGTGCTTGCTTCGCCAACAGGGCGACTTTGCAAAATAGTGCTCTTAGCAGATGCTTTTATGATTGACAAGGTCTGTAGGTAGCAAGGTTTCAGGGTGTCAAGTAGGAATAGGACATTGCTTCAATAGAGCATTCATGCCAGTGAGCCTTCGCAAGCTTGACATTCAGTGCATTCATGCCTGATACAAAGACAAACCCTTCCAAAAACTTGAGAAGACTGTCACCAACAAGTCTGGGACGCACACCACACAAATCTTTTTCACTCCATTTCGCCCCAAAAGTTTGGATCGCTGTGCCATTTACATCGCACTGAGGTTAAGAAGACATGGTTATCAACAAGTTCATGAAGGGCGGTTTGGGCATGGTAATTGCGGTAATTTAAAGAGATATGTTGAGAAAGATATTGGCTGGGGGCTGAGGCTTCCCCCATAGGGGGAGACTGTGGTAATTAATCCCTTAATCTTAATAGTAAATGATTATGAAATTTATGTTGGTTATCTCCATAAATTTGAAGTGATGATTATGAAATTCAAACTCAAAATTACAAGAGGCACACAAACACTTTGAAGCATGAGGAGAATTTGAAGAAGAATGATAGTTAAATTTCATTTTATAAAAGTGAAATTGTCTTTTGTTTTGGTTTGTTGTTATGGTTTTTGGTATAGTCTATTTTACAATCTATTGTATTGCTTATGTTGTTTTGTTTTTTCTTTTTGTTGTTTGTTGTTCTGATTTATGTTATTGTTTTCTATAAGGTGTTGCTCTCCTGTCTTTGGTATTAACCCCATAGAATTTGCTTGTATAATAATGTGGGCGGTTAGATGAGAAAGACGGGGGAGCAACAGGCTAACTAACGCGCCGGGAAACATTTTGGCCATTGAGCAGCGGATGCAAACACAACGTGTAACATTGGAAATGCCACAGCATAGTCGAGAAACAAGAAAAGTACGTCGAAAAGTAATCGAAAAGTAGGTCATGCTGGATAGGCAAGAAAAGCAACGTTCCACACCTAGGGTGGTCCCAGGCGCCACCCTGCCTTGGCAAGTGCTAGGCAGGGTCGGCGGATATATATATATATATATTTCCCAAAAGCAGACACTCTGAGTAGTATCTTCCGGGGCCTTTTTTGAAATTTACTCTGAGACTGAGCCGAGGGTCTTCTGTAGTTTCGAGAGTTTTATAGCTGGTTTCTTAACACAAGTCCCGACCGAATAGTTCTTTACACAGAAAATTTATGATGGGAAAAACCACGGCATCCGATGTTTTTTTCCCTTTTTTTATCATCCCAATGATGTAATTGAATCCCTAAAAAGGAGTTGGTGTTTTGGTTGGAAAAGAAGTCATCAGTCAATCCGAGGGACCTTTTTTTGTCATGACATAATGACATATCATCACCTTTATCATCGAACATGCAGTTATTTCCATGTTCAAACGTTGACTAATCCAAATCTCATCTTGGGGCGGGGGTACCCCATGTCATCATCCATCTTAGGATGTTCCATGAAATTTACAGCAACCAGCGATAAATAAAGGGGTCCCCCCATTTATGCAAACCCCAGGCATCAACCAACATCAACCACCAGGCATCCACTCGGCCGCTCGGGAGTTTCGGTGTTACGAGGCAATCTCTGCGTGACGCCGGACGACACCTCCGGGTATCTCATCACTGAGACCAGTTTGAAGGCGGATGATCTCAAGGTGCGGGGACGTTGATGGGGTGTTTTTTTCAATGGTTGTCTTAATCAATACCCTCTGGTAAACTAACATAGTAACATAGCGAGCTGGAGAATCACCATGTCATTTTACTTGTAGGTAAATCAACTAGTTCGATGGCCATTTTTAATAGTAATGTAACAAATTACCAGAGGGTAACTTTCGAATACTGATAACTTAAGCTACTGAATCTGGTGAGTTTTTTTTTCCTGGTGATCTGATGTTTAGAGAATCCCCCTGTCAAGACGGTCATCGGCGGAAGGCTTGGCAGAAGGGAAATGATCAACGATGCCCACATCCGAATAGAATTGTATTGCGTTTTTGGAATCTGATAATATGATATAATATGTATGTCACGACACATTTCACCATTTTTTCGCCTGATCTGTATACATCTACATTAACATACATTAACTCCCACTCGGCATGTTTTTTGTTTTTCATATCCCATAGAATCGCCATGCGTTGCCATGTGAACAGTTCACCGGCCAGGTGACGGTCAGCTGCAGTGCAGAGGATGGCTATCACGGTCAGAGGCCTAGTAACATCAGATCAGAAGTGCAATCAACGTAGCCACATGTAGCCATTATGTGTGAAGAATTCCTTGAAGTCCTGATACTCTAAGGCACGGCCAGCGTCACGGGATGTTCCAAAAAGGACAACCGCGCCTCGTTGAAGTGCTGGCGGTGAAGTGTAGATAGATACACATTATTAAAGGTACGAAGTTCGATCCATTGAAGGATTTTCACTAACTACTTGATAATATACGAATCATGTATATTATTGTATTATTTAGAAAGTGTTGTAAATATTAACATGTTTGTTTGCAATGACTTTGAACTATCGCAATCTTTTGGAACACCGGCCAATGGAGCGGAGTGGTGAGTTTCCCCCCCCATCAGCATCCTTCAGTCGCGGACACCGTTCCAATGTTCAAAACCCAGGAACATAGGGGCCGCCAAAACTGAAGTATCGCTGAGAATACCACATAGTATGTATAGCCCTATCATATTCTGCAGGTCCCATCATGTGTTTTTCTTATCTTTCTTGCTATTTCAAAGTTCTTTAAAGATTCTAGACATTTCTAGACAAGATGTGTCCAAATTGCACTAATCCTACCAACAACAGGGGCATCCTCATACTTATAGAACCTTATAGACATATAATATATATATATATGTATATATAATACACCTGTACCAATTCCTACCTCCGGGGATTATATAATCTTAAAATTGGTGACTTTCCATAGGATTCCATAGCAAACTGTAGCAAATTACCAGCGAGTATATTCCATTTACTGTATATGGTTATACATATGCTTCTACATACCATTGATATATATATATATTGATATTTCAAAATCATCTTACATTCCACAAACTGCTGGTTTTTAGACAGATTCCGAATCCCAAGCCAGAAAACGCGAATCTCATCTGCCTTTCGGGTGGCGTTGGTCAGGATGGTTCTCGGTTCCCATATGAAGCCCCCGCTGTCCAGGCTACAGCTTGGCTGGCTGCAAGGCCTTCGTCTGCTCGGCACCTACGAACCCGGAGGGCTACATCTTGACGGAGCTGGATCTCAGAGGTGACACCTTTGACGTGCGACTTTGCGGAGACATGCGGAGACGGGTGGACTTTGGAGGTTTGACCCCCTGGTAAATTCACATGGCAGTGTGTCAAAACCCTGGTACCCCTGGTGAACCCCAAGTCATAGCTGATTTATGGATGTTCATCCTAAAAATGGTGTTAATAGGTATTGATTCATACCCATGTAGACCCTGAAAATCACCAAGTGATAGTGGAAACTAGTCTTCCAAGCCCGTTTTCTGCCAGGGTCCAACTGTTAATTTACTGGAGGGGACTTTGGATGTTTTGGCGAGAGCCACAGCGATCTACGATTATTACTGGGAGATTCGTCTGGGAAATTCTGGGGCTTTACAAAATGAACCAGCAGAGAAATGGGTTGTAATTGATAATCTGCATCTGGTGATCATAACTAAAGAATGGATAATCATGGCAGGAAATGGCTTTTTCCAAGGGGACATAATGATTTTTTATGGATTTTTTATGATTGATGGGGATCGGTTGTGAGATATTTTAACTTAACTCAGACTCTCTCTTTTTGGTGAACTCTGAAGAGAATCGAAATCGAAATTTCTGAGGTACCGAAACGGTGAACCAAACCGCCCAAAAACGGGATGGTCACAACATGTCACAACCATCTGGGGATGGCTACGAAAAAAACAACTCGAATCCGAGATGAATGAAGGTTTCCAGCCGGGGGTACCCGGACGACAAGTCATCTATTTTAGGTTTTGGGATTTTCGGTGAAATAAACCAACCAGCTATTGGGAGTAGCAACATTTCTGGAAAATCCCGTTTTTCGATGTTTTTCTATCGCCAGGAGGGGGAATGAGTATCAGGTTGGGAAGAACGGACACGGGTGTCAGTTGGGATTTTAATCCGTATTCACATTGACCTTATTGATGATTTTCTGGTTTGACACATTTTTTTTTATTCTTCCATTCCGTTGGGAGATTGTCATCATCCCAACTGACTTTCACTCCATCATTTTTCAGAGGGGTAGGTCAACCACCAAGCAGATATTATTATTCACCGTCATTAACCATTATTAACCATTATTAACCATTATTAGGTCAACCACCAAGCAGTTTTAGATAGACCACCATAGGTCAACTGCTTTTCCATTTTCTATGGCTTTTCCCCATGGATTTCGATGAACATCGAACTGATGGAGGGCACCAAGTTCTCGTTCCGATGGTATCCAATTGTGATTTACTCGTTATTTGAGACATGGATTTCTACTACTGAGACCATGATTTACCAAATATTATTTACCACGATTTTTTCGAACTATCAATCAACTCATAGTATCGTATGGTTGATTTATTTCATGAATACTCTATAGTATAGTTAGTTAAGTTATTTATACTATAGCATACTATAGTTGGTTAACTAAGTGCACTATGGCTACACTAATAGTATTTTTCAAACTATTAACCAACTATGATTTACCAAATATTACTTGCCACGATTTTTTCGAACTATCAATCAACTCATAGTATAGTATGGTTGATTTACTCAATTATGTTAACCAACGATGAATTACCAACTGTTAACCCAAGGCAGGCGAAGTGCGCTCCGGGCTTTCACGGCACGGCGACGGCCAAGAACTGCTTGAGGCATTTGGTGCCTTGGAATTTTTGGTGCGGAACAAACGGAGAAGGTGTCGATTTAATGAGATTAGCCTCTGGTAATTTGTTACAGTTTGCCATTGGAAAATGGTTTAATGGTATTTTATGGTGATTAATAGGTATTGAACTGAACCAAGAAAAATGGGGATATTAATGGGACATACTCTCTGGTAATTTGTTACAGTTTGCTATTGAACATGGCCCATAGAAATATATAGATATAGTTGATTTACCATCTGGTTATTTAACATAGCCATGGAAAATCCTTTAATAAATGGAGGTTTCTAGCTGGGAAAATCATCTATTTCTATGGGCCATGGCTTCCATGGCTATGTTAAATAACCAGAGGGTACCTATTAAAGATTGTGATTTTCCAGAGGACAACTGATGAGATATGATGAGATTTTTCATGGGGTTTCGTTGTTGATTTGTAAGGTGATTTGGTGGAATTTAAATGGACTATTTTTGATGGGATTTAATGGGATTTCAATGGGATTTCAATGGGATTTCTTGTGATTTTGTCTGAGGAATTCATGGTGATAAGGGGTCATTTCACACAGACATTTCGGATTTGTGTGTTGTTTTCATAGCAATTGGTTGAACATATGGAAGAGTTGAATCTTTTTTCAGCCTTTTCACATGAATAGCCTCCAGGAATCAAACATGGCCATGGAAAATCTTCCAAAAAAGTCCGATGGTCTCCCCCATCTCGGCCCAGCTTTCGGATGTCCCACGCTTGATGACACCATCGGCAGATGATAAAGGTCGGCGCGGAGATCAGAATCGACTATCCAGTTACTGGATAGATTTAGCCATGAAGAAACCGAATTCCAATTTTTTTTTGCTACACTGACCAGAAATCCTAGTTAGAGTCAAAGAACCAACCTACCCATCATAAAAATCGACTCTTCATCCCTATTTTTAATTGGACATCGATTCCGATTTTGCTGATAATAACCATTTCAAGGACCCCTTTACGGATTTTTCATGGTTTTATATGTTTTATTTCGATGTTGCACCGATTTTGCGGTTAGATTTAGCTGATGAATAGCATATAATAACCATTTCCAGTTCCAGTTCCGAACGGAGCCCTTCCGGCCGCGCACTGAGGATGGCTATCGCTTGGAAGGATGTGTCCGAGCGGAGGCTTGGCGCTACGTTCGGCTATGGCGCTACGTTGGGATGGTGAAAGTCCAAGAAAAAACATGGCAAACAAATGTTAGATGGTATATACTGATGGTATTTAATGATGATAACTACTATTATAGTGGTATATACTGATGGTATTTAATGATGATAACTATATACTATTAGCAACCATGTTTTTGTTTTGGGTTGTTGTAGAATGTTGTAGATACAGAAAGATATGGTATACAATGATGGTATACTATACCATAGACTATATCGTACGTATGTTATCTAGCCGAAAGGGGCGATATAGAGCTAAAGGAAAGACATGACTCAACCAGTCACGAAGCCTTGCTTCATGGAGAGAAATGCAAATGGAACCAACAAGACAGGGGGAAATATATAGATTAAGCACCACGCCACAGAAAAATAATGAAAATCATCCAAAATCTGCAGGTTCAAAGATTTTCGGCTTAGCCAATGCACATCCATGTTCATGCCCCAATTGTTGCTGGTTGAGTTCCCCGTTTGCTGGTTCGTGAGGGTTCCATGTTGTAGTTTCAAATCGCCTTTAAGATCATTTGGGGTTTCCTAGAATGGGGATACCCCCAAATCATCCATTTTATTTTCGGTTTTTCCGTTATAAACCATCCGGCTGTTGGGGGTACCCCCATTGTAGGAAACCTGCATTGAAGTGATTTCGATTCCCACAAAGTTCGCAGTGACCTTCGGGCCAGGTGTGCTTCTCGCCCAAAAGCTCAGTAGGCTATGATGTGACAGAAACCTCGCTGTCGCGCCTGAATTGGAAGGTGGCTCGAAGTGGACAGTGGGAGTTTTTTTTCGCAATTTCATAGGGATTTCATAGGAAAATGACGGAACATGATAGGGATTTTATAGGAAAATGATAGGGATTTTATGGCAATTTAGGGATTTTATAGGAAATACAAATACTCGTACCTTGGTTGATTGGTTATGAAATAGGGATACTACCAAGGTTATTGGGATTGATTACGAGAACCCATATGGGAAAACGCTTTGAACCAAGTAGTATTTTGTGACATGGGATGGGATAGGGGTATTTTTAATGGCTCATATGTGGAAGTGGGACCATTTTGGTTGGTTTCATTCTCATTGTTTCTATTAAAAAGAGTAAATTGTATCACATGAACTCCTGATTTTGAACGATTGCCATGTATGTGCCATGGTCACAACTTGTCTAAAATGCCCATATTGGGGATGCTGGGGGGTGTTCATCATCAATCCTTTAATAGCCAACAATTATTTATATACCTATCAGAAGGATTCCTATTGCGGAAAGGATGGCCATACCCCAGCTACCATGTTTTGACCATGGTTTTTCCCGATACAGTTGTATACTGTACCCATATAGTAGATAAAACGACCCAGCTTTATTTGGGTTGTTTTAACATATAGACAAATTAGGGAAACCACAAAGTATGACGACACATTAGGTGTGTAGATATAACATCTATAGCCCGCTAGGGCTCAACAAATCCCATCTGTTCATCCATCTTTGGGGAAGTAGAAACATGGGATTTTGAACCAGCCATCTTATGGAAAATAGATATTCCCATGATATTCCCATTTGGTTGGTGGTTTGGAACATGAATTTCATTTTTCCAAAAAAAAGGGAATGTCATAATCCCAACTGAGGAACTCACATTTTTCAGAGGGGTAGGGCTCAACCACCAACCAGATATTATTATTCACCATCATTAACCATCACTAACCATCATTAACCATCATTAACCATTATTCACCATTATTCACCATTATTAACCATGGAAATCCCATGAAAATCTTCCCATTCCTCAACGATCCAACATGGGATGGGCCATGGAAATCCCAGGTCGAGGCGAAATGTGCAGATGGCTACACTGGTGCTCCTAAGGCGCCATGGGATCTTCGTCATGGGATCTTCGTCAAAAAAAACCATAGCAATCGTTGATTTACCCATTAACAATGGTGTATTTCCATAGTTTTTTGTATGTTTACCAGAGGGTATACCCTCTGATAATCTGTTACAATTTGCTGTTGGAAAGTGATTGAATGGTATTTTATGGTGATTAATGGGTATTGAACCAAGAAAAATGGGGGATATTAATGGGACATACTAACATACTCTCTGGTAATGGCCCATAGAAATTGTGGATTTGCCTATAAAAGATTGTGATTTTCCATAGTTATAGTTATGTAATGTAACAGTTTACCAGAGGGTAATATTAGTGGGATGATATGCACAATGGGAAAATGAGGGGAATATTGATTTGGAACAACATCTAATATCATCTATATCAAATATTCTACCACAATATGATGGCTGTATCCCTTCTCTATCTGGGCTAATTTTTTGATGGGACCTGGGAACACGTGATTTTTTTGCTAATGGGATAAGCTAATTGCCATTTTGCTAATCGGAATTTGACCGTATGATTTGTGATCGAAAATCCCCAAGGATGCTTTTTGCTGCGCAGGAGGGTTGAACATCATCTTAAATGGTGGTGAAGTAGCTTAACCCTGGCTGAATGTGATGTTTCTATCGTAAATGCTGTATGTGATGTTTCCTGAATTGAGTCCTTATATATACGGTAACGACATTTAAATCGGAGGGCGGCCCAGACCGCGAGGCCTCGGAGGGAGTATGAAATACCAGTTCGTATATTTAAATGTAGATACCGTACGTTTAAATGAATTGGATTCCGTATGATTAAATGTCTGGGCGGGCCAAGGAAAACCTTGACGGAGGTAGTCTAAAATGCCTGTTTGTATATTTAAAAGTCCGTATATTTAAATGTAGTTTGTTACCATATATATATATAGGTAAGTATGCCATACATTCATGGATGGTAATGGGGTCGAGGGGGGGAGTAAATTTGATGCCACACCGCGGATGTTTTTTTTAGATTTTGGGGATGTAATTATCCCAGAATGGGTTTATGGGAATGTTTGAAGTGAATGAATGATTAACCCATGGCTGACCCAAAAATGGAAGATATCCTGGCCCCCTGAAAAAAACGATCAAAAATCCCATCGTTTATTTTTTACATTGTTTCCCAGTTTCCTCTGGTTTTCCTTTTCACAAATCATGGCATTCTGAATGTAGAAGATACACCTTTTTGCATGTGCCATGGTCAAGACTTGGAATGCATACAACATATTTTGGGATGGTCAGAAAAATCCAAATCATTGAGATTTAGAGTAGCCATCAAGGGGAATCCCCATAAAACGCTGGCAGGTGACCAAGTGCAAACAGGGCCTGGAAGCCTACGAGTTGAGTGGCTGCGAGGTGGGGAAAATCATGGGATTCGAATCAGTGAAGCCGAGACTGAAGCCGATCCTGGCACCAAGTTGTTCGTGGATAGAAATGATGAGTGACCCAATTATATCTACCCGGCCTGGTAATGACTAACATAGCTATTGAACATGGCCATAGAAATAGTGGATTTTCCCATTAAAAATGGTGATTTTCCATAGTTATGTAAACGTTTACCAGAGGGTACCCGGCCTGGTAAACGTTAACAAAAAACTATGGAAAGATCCACCATGCTATTAATGGGAAAACTCACTGTAAATTGCCATTTTCAATAGCTATCTAACTAACTACCAGAGGGTATAAAATATGTATAAACCCAATGAAAACAAGTTGAACAATCGTTGTTTTAAGTCAAATTGCCTCCAAGTTGTGTTGGTGTGGTCGCCGCTAACCCTCAGAGCACAGAAACATCCATCACTTCCCCAGAATTTCAAAGCATTGTTTGATGATATTTGGTCACTACAAACTCCTGTTCTCGAAAATATACCACGACACAGTTTGACATTGTTTGCTTGTTCAATCTCCTTCCAAATGTTATTCGTATTTATTAGAAGTATCATTACCATTTCTATATCATGAATAGTGTTGTTGTTTATCGGTACAAATTACTGTTTTGATTATTGTGATCACCCATCCCCATTCAAAAGAACAACACAAATATCCACCTAACATATTTTGAGCATTTCCCCTTAGTAATTAATGTGATTATCAATTTCACTGGATCCCCTTCAAAAACAGAATCAGACCCATTGTCACGTCGTTTTCAGTAAATTTTCCCACCCTAGAATTGGATGATGGGACAATTTCCGATAAGAACCATAGTGCCAAATTGTGTCAGGTGAAGATTTTCCCACCAAACCATATGTTTTCCATCCACCATCCCGAGTGAACAAAAAATATAGTGTTACCACTCGCATGAAACTCGTTCGAAATGTTTACCATAAAGCCTCTTTATGTTGGTGAACCAGTTCAACTTAGCAAACATGAATCAGCCCATGAAATCAGTTGGATGACTGCTAAAGTCATCCTTAAAACTCCTAGTTAAATATTCCATGGTTTTTCCTCATGTTTTTCTTGACTTGTTCCTATTGTTTTTTCTCCCCTTGTTTATCCTTGTTGATCCTTTTTTCTTGATTTTTGTGGGAAAAAACCCATGGTTTTTCCCATCCACCAGGCCAAGATCAACTGCGAAAGTCCAGATTCCACCAACGGCTACCTGGTCACCGAGCGCAGCACCGTCGCCCAGCTCTTCGACGTCAGCGTCAGCTGCGCGCGCGGCTGGGAGGGCACGGCCACTGTGACGCCCTGCGCCAGCAGCGGGGAGAAGTACACGTTGACGGGATGCAGCCACCTGGTTGATGTTGGTCCACTGGTTGGGAGGTTTCCATTTTCATGGGGGGTAGCCCAAAATATCCCAAATGGTTGGTTTATAATGGAAAATCCATCTACAAATGGATGATTATGGTGTATAAATTGAGATACACTGGGAATAAACGGCAGATACAATGGATTATAATGGTATATACATGTATATATATATATATACACATATTATAGTATGTGATTTACATATAAGGGTTTGAATAAATGGGGGTATGGAAAATCCTATCTAAAATGGATGATTTAGGTTAACCCCCATTTTAGGAACCCGCAAGATGATGTATAAACAATGGAGATACACTGGAAATAGAACTGAGATACAACGAATTATAATGGTGTGTATATAATATATATATATAATATACTGGTTGGTGGTTTGGAGCATTTTTTTATTTTTCCACATATTTGGAATGTCATCATCCCAACTGACGAACTCATATTTTTCAGAGGGGTAGGTATACCACCAACCAGTATAGTATAGATAAAGAGATACTATGGAAATAGAACTGAGATACAATTGATTACAACGGTGTGTATATACATATTATATATATAAAGAGGTATATAATCGGATGTATCAGGGTAAATTACATGTTGCAATCTCACGGCGCGACCGAACCCTAAAGAATGATGCTTTAGGTTTGGGGGTCATCATCCCAAAATGGCAGCAAGTTTCGGGTCAGTGAAGTATAAAAAACATGTGTATGTATATATACATATATAATTAATGTTAGTAAAGCAATAATAAACCAGCAATATTTTGATGGTTTAAAAGTTTAGTTCGCACCCATTTATGGCATGTTTATGGTGATTTTGAGGATGGTTTACTCTTGATACCACATTTCTGGCATTTTTGATAGAAATAAATTGATTGGTGCTGGAGGCACGGAGATATCCTAGGCGATCCTGGGGGAGAAGCATCGCACGGGGATGGGATGGATATCCCATGGTGATCTACTGTAAGTAAACAAACAGGACCAAGGATATAGTGGGATATTGGGGGGATTAGCCAGTCTTAGCAATTGTTTCTGGAAATATCGCCAGTATTCTTTTTTTAATGAGATATAAAGCGATATAACCAAGAATATGTTTCAAAAAAACATGGGATATTGATTGATGTCATGGGAATTCACTGGGAATGGAGAGCTTTGGGATGTCATGGGATTTTTTCAGTGGGAATTAAGTTAAGTAGATTGTCATTGGGAATTACCCTCTGGTAATTTAACATAGCTATTGAAAATCACAATTTTTAATGGGTAAATCCACTATTAATGGCCATTTTCAATAGCTATGTTAAATTACCAGAGGGTAAGTTAAGTAGATTGTCATGGGGAATTAAGATGACATTGTCGTGGGATAGCAAAAAAACCGGATCAAGGCCATGCAGATTGGTATTTTTTTTGCGGATGTTAAGCATGAACACCCCATGAACTTCACTGGTAAATGTCGTTGGGATATAGAGGCGATCTACTAGCGGTATGATAGCGAGATGTTGACATGTCCTTGTGGGAAATTTCGAATCAACAATATAATGACTGGTTGGTGGTTTGGAACATTTTTTTTCCCATATATTGGGAATAATCATCCCAACTGACTAATATATTTCAGAGGGGTAGGTATAGCACCAACCAGATGAGGAATTTTATTGTTTCTTGGGATTACCCAACCTGGTGATGTCAACAGTTTGCACTTGAAAAGGGTGATTTAGTTCGCGGATTTACCCATTGAAAACGCACGCATGCTGGATCCCCCTGGTTGATATGGTTGATGCTGATGGAAATCATGATGGAAATCATGCTGAATTGATGGGGATGGATTGTGATGGCCATGGGATAGTGGGAAGCAAAATGGCTGAATCTCGTCATCGAACTAGCCTCTGGTCATTTAATTTTTCACGCATCTATTGATTGAAAATGGCCATAGAAATAGTGGATTCAGCCATGAAATTCATGGTCAATTTCCATAGCTATGTTAATTTACCGGAGGGTCAATGGTGTTTTTTTTTTTTCAGACATGTTTCATTACTGGGTAGAAGCCAAAGCATGCGCCGTAAACGCAATAAAAAGATGATGGAAACCGGCGATTCAATCAGCAGAAGAACATGTGGACTTGAACCAAGAATGATGGCTTTTTGATAGGTGCCTAGTGGTGCTTTTTGGTCGCCTGAGTCCGCCATAGCAACAGCCACAACACAACCGCATCAAGCGCCACGCACCCAAGGCTACAGCACTTTGACCTGCGCCGCACCGAAGTGACTGGGTGAGTTTTAATGATTGGAGTTTTGGCTTGGATGTTGAGTGAGTTGTAGTTGTTGTACTTGTAGTTGTTGTAGTTGTTGTAGTTGTTGTAGTTGTTGTAGCTGTTGTAATTGTTGTAGTTGTTGTAGTTGTTGTACTTGTTGTAGTTGTTGTTGTTGTAGTTGTAGTTGTAGTAGTTGTAGTAGTAGTTGTAGTAGTTGTAGTAGTTGTAGTAGTTGTAGTAGTTGTAGTAGTTGTAGTAGTTGTAGTAGTTGTAGTAGTTGTAGTAGTTGTAGTAGTTGTAGTAGTTGTAGTAGTAGTAGTCGTAGTAGTAGTAGTAGTAGTCGTAGTAGTAGTAGTAGTAGCAGTAGCAGTAGCAGTAGTAGTAGTAGGAGTAGGAGTAGGAGTAGGAGTAGGAGTAGGAGTAGGAGAAGGAGTAGGAGTAGGAGTAGTAGTAGTAGTAGTTGTTGTTGTAGTTGTTGTAGGTGTAGTTGTTGTAGTTGTAGTTGTAGTTGTAGTTGTTTTTGTTTTTGTTTTTGTCGTCGTTGTCGTTGTCGTTGTCGTTGTCGTTGTTGTGGTTGTTGTGGTTGTTGTGGTTGTTGTGGTTGTTGTTGTTGTTGTTGTTGGTTGTGGTTGTGGTTGTGGTTGTGGTTGTGGTTGCTGTTGCTGTTGCTGTTGTTGTTGTTGTTGTTGTTGGTTGTTGGTTGTTGGTTGTTGGTTGTTGGTTGTTGGTTGTTGGTTGTTGGTTGTTGGTTGTGGGTTGTTGGTTGCTGGTTGTTGGTTGTTGTTGGTTGCTGGTTGCTGGTTGCTGGTTGTTTGGTTGTTGGTTGTTGGTTTTTGGTTGTTGGTTGTTGGTTGTTGGTTGATGGTTGTTGGTTGTTGGTTGCTGGTTGCTGGTTGTTGGTTGTTGCTTGTTGGTTGCTGGTTGCCAGTTGTTGGTTGTTGGTTGTTGGTTGCTGGTTGTTGGTTGTTGGTTGTTGGTTGTTGGTTGTTGGTTGTTGGTTGCTGGTTGCTGGTTGTTGGTTGTTGGTTGTTGGTTGCTGGTTGTTGGTTGTTGGTTGTTGGTTGTTGGTTGCTGGTTGCTGGTTGCTGGTTGTTGGTTGTTGGTTGTTGGTTGTTGGTTGCTGGTTGCTGGTTGTCGGTTGTTGGTTGTGGTTGTGGTTGTTGTTGTTGATGATGATGATGATTCACTGACCACTTCCTTTCAACCCCAGGTCCACGGAAGGCTACCTGGTCACCGAAGCCGAGTTGCGAAAGATCTCCTTTGATGTGGCTGTGCCACTGGGATGTGATGAGTTCCACTACCGGCAAAGATCCGGGGTTGTAAGCAGTAAACATTAGGGGTTTTTCAGGATAATATTCATTGACAATTGTGAGATATCTGAAAATTGTTTGTACCCCGCATGTGCAGTATAACCTTCATTCTTGGCCATTTAAACATCCAAAATGGTGATCAAACAGTCAAAGCCAGGTTCTATCATGCATTCTCCGGATGTTTTTTCTTGATGTTCCCCCTCAGAATTGACAATTTGAGGTAAACAACTCGTGTTTTCCATATTTTTTGACAAAGCTATCTCCCGGCAAATAGAGAAAAACAAGTTCTGAAACACATTCTCCGATCATCTTTGGACCCTCAGAGTTGCTACGCCGCTACGCCCAGGACATGTGCTCCGGGCTATGTGGGCGTTGCCAAGGTGCAGACCTGTGAGAAGGACCTAGGTCTCTCGGTGCATCGCTGGGTTTTTTTCCTGTGGCGATATAGGGATACCATCCCTTGAGCTGAGACCCTGTCGAGTCTCTGGGGGTTGGAAGATAAGTTTTCAAAGTTTTTAAACGAAGAAAGGGAAGTTAATGGTGGATTTTCCAGCAAACCATGTATGATTACTAGAGGGTAGAAGCTGAAAAACGCTATGAAATGCTATGAAACATGAAGCATGATGAAGAATGATGGACACCGCTGATTCAACCAAACTTGGCAGAGTCACTGAGTCACCATAAAATATCTGGATTTGAAGCCATGATCATTGAACGTTGGGATTCTACCGTTATATACATGATATATACATGATGATACTCAGTTACGAACCGCGGAGCTTCAAGATGGCCATAGGATGCCATAGGTATCATGGCCGCCCCGGGGATTTGGTCCAGGTGAATACGTTCTCAGTGGCTGCAGCAAAGCACCGGTCTGTACCTCACCCAACGATCTGAACGGCTACAGCATCACGGATCCTTGGAGCAGGGCCACGTAGAAATGTGGGGATCATCTCGATTAGCTCAGACATATGGGGACTTCTGGGGGATTGATAGGGGATTTACAGTTTTTTTTGGATTTAAGCATCAGAAAATCAGTTGCTTTGTTTATTGGGACTGAAACATGATTCAAACATGATTCAAACATGATTCAACATGATTCAAACATGATTCAAACATCATAGAGACATCATTAAACATCATAAAACAAAAATAAACATCATAAACATCATAAATGGGAATCGCTGCTCAAAATCCTAAGCCTCCGGTGATAAAACGTACCGTGCTGACTCGTCAGGAAGTTTCTTTGGACAAGGCCAACTTTGAGGTCTCAGCGGAGTGTTCTCCGACGCACACGGGCAAGGCCTCAGTGAGAGAATGCCAGGGGAAGATGACGCCCTACATTCTGAGTGGCTCGGCTGGGGCTTTGGTGGAGGTTTACGAGGTTTCGGTTGCTTTTGATCAAACCAAACTGGTGATTTCAGGGGGTTCTGAGTGGATCTTGAACAACTCAGAAATCGACCAAATGCTTTTGTCGCTCCTTGACTGTACAACGAACTGATGCATCTTGTGGGTTCCTAACTTTGACAAAATTTCACCATCATCATCCAGCAAGATCCAGGTGGCTGTGAAAAGAAGATCCAGTGCGACTCGCCGGGCTCCACGGAAGGCTACGTGGTCACGGAGAAAAACACGGTGGCACAGCTCTTGGACGTCGACGCCAGCTGCGCGCGCGGCTTCGAGGGCAAAGCTGTTGTAAGCAAGTGCACCAAGACGGGGCAGTCGTACCAACTGAGTCTTGGATTCAATGGGTTAGTTTAAGGGAAAATCTACAGGAAACATCAGGAACCATGGGTTTTCCATGGTTTTCCCATGAAATATGATGAAATATGGGGGTTTCCTGTATATTGTCCCTGAAACCAATCCATTTTTCATGATTTGCTGCAGATTTTTTCGATTTACCCATTGGTTAATCCATGTCAATCCACTTTTTTTGAGGTCAACTTAAGCAAATCGAAGGAGTGGCTGCAAGTACAGCACTACAACATGTGTGGCACCGAAATCTCATTTGGGCTACCTTGTCACTGAGGTGGAACTTCGCAAAATCATCTTTGAGGTCAACGCGCAGTGTGCCCCGGGATATCAAGGAGCTGCCACAACAACAAAGTGCAGCGGTCACAATGGTCCTTACACTTTGAGTGGGTGCACTCCTGCCCCAGTGTGTGCTTCTCCAAAGGACTTGACAGGCTATATTGTGGAGGAGAAGTCACTCGACAGGGACACGTTCAAAGTGGAGGTCCAGTGTGCAGACACGCACACGGGGAAGGCAAAGGCCTCTGAGTGTACCAAGAATTTGGGAACCTATAGTGTCAGTGGTTGTGCCAAAAAGATTCAATGTGCTTCGCCCGAATCTGACCACTACCTTGTGACAGAGCAGAACACGGTTGCACAAACTTTCGATGTTGCTGTCGCATGTGCACGTGGCTACGAGGGCAAAGCAGTAGCAACTGCTTGCTCCAAAACAGGGCAGCAGTACCAGCTGAGTGGCTGCAAGTACAGCACCACAACATGTGTGGCACCGAAATCTCAATTGGGCTACCTTGTCACCGAGGTGGAACTTCGCAAAATCATCTTTGAGGTCAACGCGCAGTGTGCCCCGGGATATCAAGGAGCTGCTACAACAACAAAGTGCAGCGGTCACAATGGTCCTTACACTTTGAGTGGGTGCACTCCTGCCCCAGTGTGTGTTTCTCCAAAGGACTTGACAGGCTATTCTGTCACAGAGACTTCTTTGGACAGGAGCTCATTCAAAGTGCAGGTGGCATGCGCTGATACTCACACTGGTACAGCAAAGGTCACAGAATGCACAAAGAATCTTGGAACCTACAGCCTCACTGGTTGCTCCAAGAAGATTGAATGTGCTTCGCCCAGCTTCGACGGCTATGCCGTGACCGAGCAGAACACTGTCGCACAAACCTTTGATGTTGCTGCCACATGTGCACGTGGCTATGAGGGGAACCCAGTAGCAACTGCTTGCTCGAAAACAGGCGAGAAGTACACTCTGAGTGGCTGCAAGTACAGCACCACAACTTGTGTTGCACCCAAGGCAACAGATGGCTACCTTGTGAGCGAAGCTCAACTTCGAAGGATTGTCTTTGATGTGAGTGTTCAGTGTGCCCCTGGATATCAGGGAGCTGCCAAAGTCGCCCCTTGCACCAGTCAAGGTGGGGAATACACCTTGAGTGGATGTTCTGCGGCTCCAGTCTGTGTTTCTCCCAAGGACTTGACAGGCTATTCCGTGACAGAGACGTCTTTGAACAAGGGCTCATTCAAAGTTGAGGCCAAATGCTCAGCCACGCACATTGGCGAGCCAAAGGTCACAGAATGTACAAGCAACCTGGGAACCTACAGCATCACTGGTTGCGTTCCCAAGATCCATTGCGCCTCTCCTGAGAACAGCCACTATGTTGTCACAGAGAAGAACACAGTGGCACAGTCGTTTGACGTCGCTGCAACATGTGCACGTGGCTATGAAGGAACCGCGCTTGTTACCCCTTGCTCGAAAACCGGCCAGCAGTATCAACTGAGTGGCTGCAAGTACAGCACCACAACTTGTGTGGCACCTCAGGTTACAACGGGCTACCTTGTGACCGAAGCACAGCTCCGCAAGATCCTGTTCGAGGTGACTGCTCAGTGTGCCCCTGGATATCAGGGAGTTGCCAAAGCAACCAAGTGCAACTTGGACCGTGAAGCTTACACTTTGAGTGGGTGCACTCCCGCTCCAGTGTGTGTTTCTCCAAAGGACTTGACAGGCTATTCTGTCACAGAGACTTCTTTGGACAGGAGCTCATTCAAAGTGCAGGTGGCATGCGCTGATACTCACACTGGTACAGCAAAGGTCACAGAATGCACAAACAATCTTGGAACCTACAGCCTCACTGGTTGCGCCAAGAAGATTGAA
>CAMXCT020000924.1:27500-62526 GCA_947184155.2 Cladocopium goreaui
TGGATCTTCTTTCTTCTCAATCTTTCTCTTTTTGATCTTTTTTCTTCTTCTCTTCTCTTCTCTTCTCTTTCTCTTTCTCTTTCTCTTTCTCTTTCTCTTTCTCTTTCTCTTTCTCTTTCTCTTCCCTTCTCTTCTCTGACTCTTCCCATCTCTGCTTTTCATCTGTCCATATTGTCGGAAGTTTGACTTCTAAACTTCCTTCGAATGTATATATATATATATATGTATTTATGTATATGTATATATATATAGATATGTGTATAAGTATATACATATATGTATGTATATATATATATTTGTATATGTATATGTATATGTATATATATATGATATATAAACTATATATATATATATCATATAATATCCCATATCCCACTTTGTATTGTTGGTTGGCATATGTACCATTGTCAAAGCACATATGTTTTTCTCGTGCAATGAAATGGTCATTCTCACCTTTCATAGGGATGAATATGCCCACTATAGAAACTTTTCACTGATCACGGCATGACCACAGCCCGTTAATCCTTTATGTCCATCCTGTGTAACTTGACCATGGCATATATGTTCACATTACCACACCTAAGTTTTTCACTGCTTGTTGGCTCATATCAGTGACTTCTAGCCCTAACAGCCGAGGTTTAGCACTACGACCTGCGTGGCACCCCACACGACGCAGGGCTACCTGGTCACCGAGGCAGCTCTACGAAAGGCCATCTTTGACGTCAAGGCGCAGTGTGCGCCTGGCTTCGCAGGAGCGTGCCACAAGGGGGCCGTTTCGGTGGTTGATTTTGTCGGTTAACGATCCGGATATGCAATCAACCTGAAAGAAGATGGGGATTGAACCCAGAGAAAACTGGGATTTCGAATTTACAGTTGACATCGTTGATTTATGATAACTAAAGTTGGTTTATCACTACCATAAGTGTAATTTATGGTAGATATGTTCTCACTAGTTGTTTTTATAACAGGGTGGGGTGAACCATGGTGAAACTAAACCACCAAACAGGGTGGGGCACCACCAGGAGCTGCCAAAGTGACCAAGTGCAATCTTCACGGTGAAGCATATACACTCAGCGGCTGCTCGATGGTGCCCCTATGTGTGGCACTCAACGATGTCACGGGCTACGAAGTCACCGAAACGTCTTTGTACAGGGACTCCTTCGATGTAAAAGTACAATGTGCCTTGGGGCGAAAACCGTGGTTTTTTTCGTGAGTAGATCATCTTACTGGTGCTAAACGTAGGGAATGGATGGGACTGGGGGAATGGGATGATTATTACTAGTGATTATGGATCATTCCCATCCATCCCCTACGTTTAGCACCAGTAAGTATTTGGGGATGGAAACCTACGAGAAAACCTATGGGGGTTTTGTCGAACTATACCGCTTGGCTCTGGTGGAATACTGTGGATCGTTTGGGATGTGGGATAAGTATGGATAAGTTATATATACTGATATAGTATCATATCTTAATATCATCTTATAATTCTTTTGGATGACTCGCCAACCACTATAAAAACCAGCCAGTAGACTTGCCTTCCGCCATTTTGCAGGTCAAAAAACCCTGGGAAAAAATGCGACCAATCCCAGCGGCGCCACGAAATTCAGGTGCCAGAGGCTACAGCGGTTCAGCGTCCGCGACCAAGTGCTCCAACGCATTGAGAAGTTACTCCCTGGCGGGATGTCAGAGACACCTAGCGAACAACAACCCTCCGGAAATGGTGTGTGTTTTTTTTTGGAAGCCTTGGCCCATTGATGATGATTTCATATGTAAATTTATTCAAAATCCCATGTATAGATGTTTTTCTAATATAATGATATATATATATACATATATATAATATGAGTATTTAGATATTCAAAATCTCGACATTCAATAGCTATTTTAATTACTATAGAGGCTATCAGGGATTCAAGTTTTGATGACCAATTGATCTACCACGGACATCATCGTCCCTTTTTTAGGGTCCATCAATCTCCCGTGGCGTTGCGCCATGGAGGCTTCGCTGGGAAAATGATCGAAGTACTAAAAATTGGATGACACCAGAGGGTACAAAGTGGTGCCCCATAGTTAGCTAAGTTGGATTATAACTCCAATAACTATGGTTTATGGCAGATATAACTATAGTTAATGGGGTTTATAAACCAACTTATAACTGGGGGGCACCACCTTGTAGACACCATTGGATATGTTGGATATCTTCCATTTTGGAACTACTAAATTTTGGACTACTATTTGGATATTTTCCAGCATGCCACATTTGATGACACCAAAAGGTACATGGGCCATGATATTTTCTTTTCCGGACTCCGAAAGTTCGGACCTGCGACAGGCATAAAAACAGACCTTCCATATCTGCGGTTCCAAATTTGTCACACACATAAGAAAAAACAATCACATAAACAATCATAAACAATCCCAAACCATGCTTTGGGTTCCAAAATGTTTCAAAAATGTTGGGAATTTTCCATTCTGCCTGGAACGCCCAGGAATATCAGGAATACCGATTTGTTTGTCTCCAAGCAATGTGGATGGCTACATGGTGTCGGAACACTCCTTGGAAATCGACACCTTCGATGTTCAAGCTACATGTCCCTTGGTCATCTTCGATCGAGATCGGGACCTTGATAGATTTATCTATCCTTGGGTAAATTCAAGATACAGTAGTTATGGAAAACCATATGCGAACTGGCTATTTTCCATAGCTACTTGTGTATGTTGGTTTAGCAGGGGGTATATTATATACGTTGATATAATTTGATATATATATATGTTAATTCACAGGTTTCTGTTACTGTGAAAGTGAAGTACAAACTCTATCCAGCTCTTATCTCTCAGTATAGACTAAGAGTGATGCCAATGATTGCTGGTCAACATCAATTGCATCATTTTATGCTCCCCTTTTTCCGATTTGTGATGGAAAAGCACCATGAAACCCGTCTCAATGGTTGTTAAAAAATTATGCTTACTGATAGCTATGACTTTCCCAGCTGAACCACGGCACTCGACCACCAGCCCCACCAGCCCCGGGATTCCTGAGGCGCGCCCGGCTACCACGGTACTCCAAAGGCTACGGTTTGCGGAGCTTCTCTGTTCCTCGGCAGATGGGTCGATGGCGAATCAACATGTTTTTCAACAGCCACATTCACATAGATGGGTAATACGAGGCATGTATATGATATTATATATGATATGATATATATATATATGATCATACAGATATATCAAATTTCACATTGCTTGACCATGATTTTGCTACGATTTGGTGCATTTGGTCACCATTTTGGCGGTCGACTCCAGTTGCCAGAGATCTAGTCAGTTCATTGAAAAGAATGGACCCTTTACCCGGTTATATCCCCACTCTTCACCATAACTTGGATGAAATTTAGAGGAAACTCCCCAAGACTTACAAGATGGTTGACAGTTGACAGAGCCCCTTTCTGAGCCTTGGATTTTGACCACCTATCTGGAGACCCCGCGAGTTACAAAGTTGAATTTCGACGAAGAAGGAACCATTTTTGGCAAAGAGTTGTTTGAAAAAGATTCTGACATCGAGCAGGAATTCGGAATACTTGAACTCTGGCAGTTGTTTGCCCTTTGCCCCAACATTTCGAAACCCGGAAAGCCCAGACATCCATGATCTATTACCAGCTTTTCTAAACCTTCAATCATCCTGAAATGGTCATTTCATCCACCTGTTGATTCATGTTTTAATCCTCTGTATTTATAAGATTTCATAAGTATATTTATAATACCATCTGATCTGGTTATTTAACATAGCCATGGAAATCATTTTTAATAGGTAAGCCATCTATTTCTATGGGCCATCTATACCATGGCTATGTTAGTCATAACCAGAGGATTTTCATCCATTTTTCTTTGATGATAGGCACCTCGGGAAATTTTCGCCGAGCAGGTCATCCTACAGCTTGAGCGGATGCAGCAAGCGATAGGATCCGATAGGAGCGGTTTTTTCGGTTGGAGCTGTGGAGCGCTCAGTGGAGCTGTAGCACCAATTGGTTTTTGGGGTTAGAGGAGGCTTCTGACCATCAAAATTTACAGGAAAACCCCCATATTTACTGGGAAAATCGATGGTTTCCGGTTAAGATTTTCCCGTGAAAACCAAGCCATTGAATATGGGGATAGAATTGATAAATAATGGTTGGTTGATGATTATTTATAATATATACTAGCCTTTTTATTGGAGATCATAATCCATTCTGGGGTTTGAACGCTGCTCAATTGGTGGATGATATTTTTTGGAGTTATAGTATAGTACCCTCAAAATAGATAGAAAAGTGGGAGTGGGAACCTGGACATATGAAGTGAATACGTGTAATTTTCACCTATAACATCCTGAAACACGCTTTATCTCTGCGGTTGCTACTTAAAGAGGGCCTGTTTTAACCCGCCATCACAATGGGATTACACCAGGCTGGGAGTAGGGAATCTACGTGTGAAGCCGAAAGGAATCTATGTGTGGATAGCGTTCTTTGGCTATAGTATCAGATATGGTACAATATTTTTGTAACGAGTAACGTATTAATTGTATATAGAATATAATGTATACAGATACAGTATTACACTCATTACACACGGATTTTGTCTGACTTGTGGGCACCTCCAATGCAGAGCCTACCTGTCTTGGTCACATCCACATGTGTGCTGATTGTATTCCAACTGTTGACCGTGTGCCCATTGTGGTTGGCTAGATTACCATTTACTGTATGGTTGTTGAATGATGAATTAATAGCTGTTGATAAAGTCATATTGAATCATACTTTGTTGTTTCATTTCACCATGTTTAGAGTACCTAAGAACAGGGCCTCACTGAGAAGTCCTTGGCCTTGCGGCCAGGCGCAAGTGCATTGACCGCTTGAGGCCTAGACTCTCAGGCTAGAGACAAAAAACATCTGGCGCAAGTGCCTGGAGGGTAGGCTTGCGGTGAAATTGGAGAAGGAAGGGAATGAGTGAACTTTGGATATGGGTTTGTCTGAGAAAAGGCTACCCCTGAATTGAATGGTTTATCACATATTTCATGGTACATGTTTCCCATTAAAGTGGCTATTTGATGGTATTCATTTTCATTTTCAGAGGCTTTCCCACCTATGCCACAGTGGATGGCCTTGGCCGGCCACATCCGCAGACATGGCATTGCAGCATGTTGGCTATGTCAATGGATTGTTTTTTAGGGAAAATCCTAGCTGGAAACCATAGTTGTTACCCTCTGGTAAACTAACAAAACTATGGAAAATCACCATTTTTAATGGGTAAATCCACTATAAATGGCCATTGTCAATAGCTATGTTAAAAAACCATAGTTGTTACATGTTTCTGAAACCACCAATCATAGGGGTTTCCTGTGTATTTTCCCGGAAAAACCCATCCAATTTTCCCAAACGCCCACTCTTCAAACTTCGCCACTCAAAACCACCTGGATACGTTTGAAATTTAAAACCTACTAAAAACTGACGTGTGGCTCAAGTGCCGACAGAGCGAACTTCTCTCTCTGATTCCAAGCAATTTGGAAGTCAAGGTGCACTGTCACTGTCGGAACTGGAAATATGTGGGTTTCCATAAATGGGGGATCCCAAACATGGATGGTTTATGATAGAACAACCAAAAAAGAGATGGATGATTTAGGGGTCCCATTTATGGAAACACGTTCGAAATATCTTGAGATGCATGGGATCATCATGGCATGTTCGGATCATGGGATAGTCATCAGCATTGACGCTCCAGTGGGAAGGGTGATATATTCCCCCCATTTCCCCCCCAAGAACCTTTAAGCAGAAACCCAAGAGCTATTAGAAACACTTCACAAACCGCAGGATGGGTCAATCCCTAACATTGTGGAACCATTTGAGAGGAATGAAGATTCATTTACTCATCTTGGTGTTCACCAGAGTACCATGCTTTTGAAATATACCCAAGTGAAGAATCGATAAAGCATCATGGTAAACCATGGTAAATCCAATCATAAACTCCTTCAGGGATGACATTGGCACACCCTGTCCTATAGGCAATATTTGGGATGATGGCTTTACCTCTGGTAATTTAACATAGCTATGGAAAATCACCATTTTTGATGGGAAAACTCACTGTAAATGGCCATTTTCAATAGCTATGTTAGTTTACCAGAGGGTATCATATCTGACCAGGCCTTTATCGCAATGAAGCTTTTCCTTCTGATCTTGCAGCTCACCTTGGCCCTCACGGCCAAGTATCGCAGCGTAAGCCTCGTGCCAGAGCCAACGGCTCTGGCGGCCAGCAACAAGTCGCAGGCCGACCACCTTTCCCAAGGGTAGCCTAAATCCATGGGTTTAGTACTTGAAATAGGACCCTTATTTCAGCAAAACATCGTTGGAGGATTTCGTGCTTTCACCAACTCAAAAGGACAGTTGCCTCACAGCTTCAATAGAAGTTCGACGATTCTGATTTTGCACGCTGCGAACACATAGATTTCAAAACGTATTCCTCCCAACATCACGCAGTGTCAACGGTTAAGCAACGCAACTCCGAATTATTGGCACTGACATCTCTTTTCATGTGCTTTTTGGTACCCCAATGCTGGCCAAAAAATCATCCAAAACATCACCATCGAACCTCAACAGCACCTTCAAAAACCTTTCCACTGGAGCTTGTTTGAAAATAAAGTTCATATTCCCAAATTTGATGGTTCAGAATTCAGAACATGATTTTGCCATAAAAATGACCATAATATGAGCAACTGCAGTTTAGGACAACTGAAGTAGTATTCAGCGGCAAGCAGGTTTGTAAAAAGATCCATCTGTTTTGGCAAAAACTCTTCGACGATGTGGGGGAACTTCGTGTACCAAATAAACATCATACTTGGTCATTTACCCAGCTAGTAAGTGGGTCATGAGTCATAAGTACGTCAAGTATATCTAAGTAGGTAGGGTTCGTTCAGTTATCTTTGGGGTGAATGAAGCCCACTTACTGCTGCGAACCATCAAACACATTTTCTACCCAAATACCCAAGTCCATTGGTTCTATTATGTGCCATTAATATCCCATTAGTATCTCAATTTAAATGGATACATCCCAATTCTCGGAGGTTAAACCGCCATTGAAGATCAATTCCACATTTTTTCCATGATTGTTGGAATATGCTGCTTGAGGCTTGCTCCCCCATTATAAAATAAGTATATCACCAATGTAACACCATTGTACCACCATGATATATACATGATGCCATTCACATCACCATTTATATCCCAACGTGAAAATCCCATGCTTTTTTTGGAGAAACCGTCCCCACAGGTAGACTCGGACACCGCGACCGACGCCGTCACCGAGACCGACGCCGCGGACGCGGAGGACGCGGAGGACGCAAACAGTGAGGGCGAGACGGAGACGGAGGCGGTCGACAGCCCCGAGAGCGAAGATGCTAAGGTGGACCCTGCCGAGAAGGCAGGCACCGAGAACGAGAAGGATGTGGCGTTGATTCAGGAGATTTTGGGAACATGTTTGGAGAAGGTATCCGTTCGGAATTCCACATGTTTTTTTGTATGGAGGTAGAACGGGAATGGGATGTGATTTTGAAAATGGTGGATGAACCCCAGGCGGTCCATCCGACAAAGCCAGGTGGTTTGGTTGTGATTTTGATGTTGCCACCATTTTCGGTGAAACTCGCAAGTTAATTATTTCATGGTTTCCCCTTGAAAAAAACACCCAGGTTTTTCACCATTGTGCAATCATGTTTTTATAGTCACTCTAGCTTCCAGAATTAGTGTAACATCGACAGTGAATATAAACCATTTCTTCATGAGATTTATCAGGGTCTATGTGAAATTACCAGAGGCCATGCTACTGTTTTTGCAGAGGCAATTTCCCAGTCATCCACAGTCGTCACGTGAACACAGACTCCGGACCGCGAGGACGACGGTGAGGACGACAATGCCGAGGATCCTTTGCTTTTGACTATTTGGTTCAAGAACTGCTGTTGACTATTGGACAATATTGGACATATCATACAACAGTAAGCAACAGAAGCGGAGTAAATTTTGCTTTCTTTTGGGTTGTTGCTAGTGTTGATGGGTGTTGATGGGCATCGATTCGATCATCATGTGGCTAGCCCCCTACTAGCCTTCCCGGCATTGTGTGGTGGGATCAACATAGCCGGATTTCGGATCTCCTGTGCATGATTGGAAGAGGCTCCAGGGTGCTGCTCTAGATGTTTCTGCAGCAATTCCTGGAGGAATTGGAAGAATTGGGAATGGTGGTATGAGGATTCCATGTGAAAACTGCAGAGTTATCCTGTTATCCCATTTCTAGATGAGGTGGAACATGGTGGAATCATTCCTTATCATTCCTTATCCTCACCAGGTATACCTTGTTGGAATGGTCATGAAAGGCATGGCAGTAAAGCTACTTGTGGCCTAGATCAGTTGTGGGATAAGCGGGGTTTTCAAGTTCACCAAACTCCCCAACGATTTCGAAGGGGTGACACGGTGACACTTCCCCCAGTGTCAAACGTTGGTGTAAGGGACAAGTTAGAGAAAACCCTTATCTGGTTGGTGGTTTGGAACATTTTTTTCCATATATTGGGAATGTCATACTCCCAACTGACTAATATTTTTCAGAGGGGTTGAAACCACCAACCAGCTTATATTGCATGGAAAAAACCCATGGTTTCCTGTAGATTCCCAACTTTAAACCAATCAGCTTCAGTCAAGCGCGAACCATCGGGTTCTTCGTGCTTGACTCACAGCAATGTGGCAGAGGGTTGTCCAAAGACAGCAAAATCAGGGAGCGCAGTCACAACAATTTCAAGCAACCTGCAGAATTTCGGTGTCCCTCTAACAGTCCGACCTTGTAAAACCATGCACGCATGTAGAAACCCGCAATAGAATATACATATGGGTCATTTGGGGTGGGGTGGGGGTAATAACGTTCATGTCAACTTGAACGCGCATGGATTATATGGTGTGCATAGCAATAGAATATGCATCTGGGTCATTTGGGGTTAGGGTGGGGTGGGGTGGGGGTAATAACGTTCATGTCAACTTGAAAATATGTCATGCTACGCTGTGGGATTTTCTCCTGCACTTGCATTATGCATATTTGTGTTTGGGGGGTGGGGGACTTCAACTTTGTCAATGTTACATTCGTGCAAACAGTCAAAAGTCTGTTCAACATGAAATCTAGATTCTAGATTGTTAGTTTTGCGGTCTCTCAAAAAGCCTGTTCCAAGAGTTCAAGCTATCGATGTTTCCTTCCGTGATTCAGCTAAGATATCCTATATGTCAGAAAAAGTGGGAAAAACTTTGAAAAAACAACATCCAAATGCCTGCGGAACATTCAACTCAACTAAACATCAGAAATCCAAAACTAAGACGTCACAGAAACCACTGCGGGGACAAACCCAACTGACTAATATTTTTCAGAGGGTTTGAAACCACCAACCAGAAGTCATATCCTCTGGCAAACATAGTCGTGGTAAACATGTTCCATGTCCCTCGATGATTTACTGGGTGAACGTTGAGGTATCTCATTGGTGTGGTTGATTTGGGTTGGTTACCAAAGGGTGACTGTCAGCAATGAAGTTGTAATAGCAAGATTTTCCGACAGACTATATATATATGGATGATTTCAGCGATTGTAGAGAGAATATAACAATCTTACTATGAAACTTACTTGTTATTTGGTCGTGAAAATTCCTGCAGGGCCACGCAAATTCATTGCACTAGATCACCAGCAACCCTCAGATCCAGCGTTTTCTTCGTTGCGGAGGAAGAGGATGTGGAGCCGGAGGAGCAGGAAGAGGAGGCTCCAGAGCTGGAAGAGGAAGAGCCCATGGACACTGCGGAAGATGCTGCAGAGGAGACGATTCGAAGCGGAGATTTTGGAAAAAATCACCGGGAAGTTGGGGGATCTAATGGAGATCTCATGGGGATATCAGAAACAATATATGATATACATATATATATATACATATATATATATACATATATATATATATATATACAGATAGATAGATAGATAGATAGGTAGATAGATAGATAGATAAATAGATAGATGGGTAGATAGATAGGTAGCTAGGTAGATAGATAGATAGATAGACAGACAGATAGATAGATAGATAGAGAGAGAGAGGAAATTGGGGATCTAAACCTCCTGAAATGATGTGAAATGGGGGTATAGCCAATTTTCCCCAAACAGTGTGTCCACACTGAGCTAAAGGCCGGGGTTGGGTCAGGGTGCTCCATCTGGGACGCGGCATTTGTCCTGTGAATTCTCGCATAAAAGTTTGCTTGTGAGACAACATGTCCATGTGCATTTCGACTGCGCAGGCTCGCACAAGATGAGCGCCGCGGTTACGGTCAGCGGCATTTTCAAAGTAAATTCTTGATAAACATTCCCTTCTGAGATGCCCATGTATTTCGACTGCACCGGTCATGGTCTGCGACATTTTCTCTGTAAATTCTTGCATAAACGGCTCCTTCTGCGATGTCCGAGCCAAAGCTTCAAATGTTTTTATTGCCTGTGTGAAAGTTTATAGTTTGTGGAAACAAGTTCATCATCATGTGTTAATTTGGTTTGTGAGTTGCAATTGCATTTCACGGTAGGGTTGTTTAACTTTCGTGTTTTCCACAGCTGTTTGAAGTCTCAAGTGTTGAAACCTGAAGCTACATCGACGCAGCGCTTTGTTTTTACATAACGTTGGTGCTCCAACGAGATTTTGAGTGGTCGAGGGTGGGCTTCTGCGGCCAGCCGGGTTGCTGGGTAAAATATTATGCTTTGTCAGGACAGGGGGCGTGAATAGTTGTTCGTGTATATTTACAAAGGGTTTATGTTCGTGGTTCCAACATGACAGACTGCAAAACTGTCCATCCTCCTGCCAGGAGTCGAGCAATTTCGCCAAGCGCTATGCCGCTATGCTGTCCACTTGAGGGGCGTGGCGTGATAATATGGCACATTGGCTGGAATCAGGCGGGCTGCAAGGGCCTCGCTTCCGACTGGCAGGATGTGACGGTTCTCTTGACCGGTATAGGCATGATGAGCCCAGCATGGATGAAGTGATCTTGGACCCATGAGTGGGAATCGGAGGCCCGTGTCGGTGAAAGCGAGGAATTCGTGAAGGGCACGTTGGAAGCAGTCGAGGAAATTTTGAAGGGCGCATTCAAAGCAAACTTGGCCAGGATCCGGCGCCGAGAAGGAGAAGCAGCAGCTAACCAAAAAGGAACCTTTTCAAATGGGCCGCATGTGCCCTCGGCTTTGCAACCGTGATAGGCCTCCTAGGGAACCCGCGGTATACAAATAGGTATAACGCGCCGTCAGATCTTCAAAGTGCATCGGATGAAGTGTCTTCTGGACCTGCCTTTTCACGGCCAACTAGGGCCGAGCCAGCGATCAGCTTGCATTGTTGGAAAACAACTGTATTGAGCGGACTTGAGCTAATGGATGTAAACCCGACATCCTGCCAGCATCTGATCCGGGGCTTGTTTTGAACACTTATGTTGGAAGTTTTGTCTGGTTTGGACTATCAGAGTCATGCTTGATGCCCCTGGTCCCGCCAGATTGTTTTCCTCGGAGTCCAGTCCCAAGTTTTCTTATTTTATAAATTGTTTTTCCTAGCACCCCCCCTATGTTGCAAAGTTTCTAAGCAGGTTGTCATGTCGTTTTGCATGGCAGGCGCGGCACTTTGTGACCTTCCAACCTGTTTGATAACGTGTCGAAAGTCGTTTTGTGTGGCAGGCGCAATACTTGCGACGTTTTCAGAAGATGCGTTGCATTTTTCGTGGCAGGCGCGGCGCTTTGGACAAGTCCACAGTAATTTTGCGTGGCAAGCGCAGCACTTCAGACGTGTCGCATTGCGTGCTCTACACTCCACACTCTACACTCCACACCCTTTACAGTTCATACATTCCACACTCCAGACTCTACTCTTCACACTCTACACCCCACACTCTACAGTTTACACTCCACACTTTACACTCCACACTTTACAATACACACTCCACACTTTACAATCCACACTTTACACTCTACATTCTACACTCTACACTTTGCACTCCACACCCCACACTTGACACTCCACACTCCACACTTTACACTCCACACTTTGCACTCCACACTCTGCACTTTACACTCTGCACTCCAGACTCTACACTTTTACACTCTACCCTCCACACTCTACAGTTTACACTCCACACTTTACACTCCACACTTTACAATATGCACTCCACACTTTAAAATACACACTCCACACTTTACAATACACACTCCACACTTTACAATCCACACTTTACACTCTACACTCTACACTCCACACTTTACACTCCACACTTTACACTCCGCACTCCACACTTTACACTCTACACTTTACACTCCACACTCCGCACTCGACACTTTACATTCCACACTTTACACTTTACACTTTACACTCTACACTCCACACTTTACACTCCACACTCTACACTCTGCACTTTACACTCCACACTCAACACTCTACACTCTACACTGTACACAGTACACTGTAAACTCCACACTACACACTCTACACTTTACGCTCTACACTTTACACTCTACACTTTACACTCCACACTCCACACTTTACACTTTACACTGCGCACTTTACACTTTACACTCTACGTTCCACACTCCACACTCCACACTGTACACTTTACACTCCACACTTGACACTCCACACTCTACACTCCACACCAGTCCACACTTTACAATACACACTCCACACTTTACAATCCACACTTTACACTGTACACTCTACACTTTACACTCCACACTCTACACTCTACACTTTACACTCCACACCACGCTCTACACTCTACACTGTACACTCCACACTCCACACTCTACACTCCACACTCCACACACTACACTTCACACTCTACACTTTACACACACTACACTTTCCACACTCCACACTCCACACTCTACACTTCACACTCCACACTCAACACTCCACACTCCACACTCTACACTCTACACTCCACTCTCCACACTTTACGCTTTACACTCCACACTTCCACGCTTTACACTTGACACTTTACACTCCACACTCCACACTCTACATACGACACTCCCCACTGTACACTTTCCACTCCACACTTTTACTTTACACTCCCCACTTTACACTCCACACTTTTCACTCCACACTTTACACTTCAGACTCCACAGTCTACTCTTTACACTCCACGCTCTACACTTTACACTCAACACTCCACACTTTACACTCCACACTTCGCACTCCACACACTACACTTTAGATTCCACACTCCACACTCTACACTTTACGCTCCACACTTCACACTTTACACTCCACACTTTACACCCCACACTTTACGAGAAAACTCCGAATCAGCGACCAGACCTCCGAATCAGTCACCACGAATCAGCGACCACGAATCAGCCAGCGACCACATAATCAGAATCAGCGACCACATTTCACAGATCAGCGACCACATAGGCGAATCAGCGACCATGAATCAACGACCACGACTCAACGACTACATGCTAGCCATTAAGTTTGGGCGCTGTTTCTTTTTCTAATGTCCCCATCATACCAGTAGTACCGCGCGCGGCGGTGGCGGAAGTTTTAGAATAGGAAAACTATAGGAGAGGCTGGTTGTTGCGAATCACGGATGGCAGAGGGAATTCACTGATTGACCGAAAGGTGGTTGGATTTGTGTTTGTTGGAGTGGTTGTAATGGTTGCAGTGATCACCTCACCCACAACTTCTGGATTGAGTGTGGTGTAGTGCAGCTGTAGTTGCAACGTAGTGGAGTTGTACTTCCGGTGTAGTGTAGTTAGCGTAGTGTATTTGCAGTTAAATTGTGGCGGTGTAATGGAGCTGGTGTAATGTAATGTACGGAGGTGTTATGTAGTGTAGTCTAGTGTAGTGTAGTGTAGTGTAAAGTAGCGTAGTTGTAGTTGTGGTTGTAGTTGTAGGTACAGTGTAGCATAGTGCAGTTGAGGGTAGCGTAATGTAGTGTAATGTAGTGTAGAGCAATGTAGTGTAGTGGAGTGTAATGTGGTGGAGTGTAGTGTAGTGGGGTGGACTGGAGTGGAGTGGAATGGAGTGGAGTGTTGTGTAGTGTGGTGGACTGTGGTGTAGTGTAGTGAAGTGTAGTGTAGTGTGGTGGAGTGTTGTGTAGTGTGGTATATTGTAGTGTAGTGTATTGTACTGTAGTGCAATGTAGTGCAATGTAGTGTAGTGTTGTGGGGTGTAGTGTAGTGTAGTGGAGTGGAGTGTTGTGTAGTGTAGTATACGGTAGTGTAGTGTAATGTAGTGTAGTGGAGTGAAGTGTAGTGTAGTGGGGTGTTGTGTAGTGTAGTATACAGTAGTGTAGTGGGGTGTTGTGTAGTGTAGTATACAGTAGTGTAGCGTAATGTAGTGTAATGCAGTGCGGTGTCGTGTAGTGGGGTGTAGTGTAGTGTAATGTATAGTGTAATCTATCTAGTGTAGTGGAGTGTTGTGTAGTGTAGTCTACTGTAGTGTAGTAGTTGAAATTGCTACAAGACCTTCACCTTTTGCTCACTTTTGACAAGGTGCAAAATCCCTGGCGCCTGCCACGCAAAACCACATCTCAACCGTCAAAAGTGGTCCGTACATCTGGCGCTTTGTGCATTCTGAATTGGAAATGTGCTTCGCGCCGCAACAGCGTGCAACTTTTTTCGACATCTGCACGTCAAAAAGTGGTTCGAGCATGTGGTGTTTTTAACATTTTGAATTGGAAAGCCACAACAGCGTGCAATTTTTCGACATCTCAACTTTCAAAAGTGGTCTGAGACCGTCAGTTTTTGACACTTTCGACTTGGAGATGTGCTTCGCGCCACACCGGCGTGCACTTTTTCGACATCTCAAGTTCCAAAAGTGCTCCGACGTTGGTGTGTTTTGTGCATGACTTGGAAATGTGCTTCGTAGCGCCGTCTCAACTACCAAAAGTGGTCCGAACATGGTGTCTTAGGTCTTTTTTTACTTGGAAATGTGCTTCGCACCACAACGGCGTACACTTTTTCGACATCGCGACTTCTAGAACTGCTCCGAAGCTGAGGTGCTTTGCGCATTTTGACTTGGAAATGTGCTTCGCGCTACAACGGCGTGCAACTTTTCATTTCTCATCTGGCCAGATGGCTCCGCATCCCGCCGCTTTAGCGAGGTTACTTTTCGACCCTCTGGAGCCACACATCATTGGAAAAACACAGTGAATCGCGACTTTCCTATTTTTTCGCGCACCTGCACCTTCTTCCTTCTCACTCTTTCTCCTCTCTGATCTTCTCTCTTCTTTTCTTCTCCTCTCTGACTCTTCCCGCCTCTGCTATTCCATCTGTCCCATATTGTCGGACGTTTGATTTCTAAACTTCCTTCGATAAATACACCCCTTCAAAGCTAACAAACAGGTAAATTGTTTTGCATCATTATGCATCATTGAGAAAAAAGCAACAGGTTGGCGTATTTTATTTCTTGGGGGTACACGAATCTGTCAGGGTTTTGTCATATTTTATCAAGTGGCGGGGGATATGAACATGGATGTCTGCAGGAGACCTGGATAGTTCCTGACAGTTGGTAGGCTTGAAATTTTGTCAAACCACCCGCGGGCATCCGACCTTGCGCATATACGACCAAGTCTTTGAATCCATGTGATGTTGCAATATCATCTCAATATCACCGAATGCTGCCGCCAAACGATTTTCAGATGCAGACACAAGATCATGCACTCATGAGCCACGAGCAATCTATAAGAAAGGTGCGATTTGCACCATAGCAAATCTAGCAGTGACTAGCCATGATGTTTCTATCTGAGAGAACAGATTTCTAGTAGTCGCATTACAGTAAGTCCCTGCTCAACCGTACTTTTTGCTGGTTGTACATTTCCGCAATTAAATGCCGACTCGCAGTCGCAGCTGGTTCGTATAGCAAGACTGGATGGCCGGAGTTTAACATGTTCGACCCAGATTAACCCTGAACAAATAACCAGTGTGCTGTTTGCAGATCCCTTCACTCCCATTGTTCGAAGAGTTTCGCGCGACATACGCCACGGCTGCATGCCGATCGCCTTCCGTTGCATTGCCCTGGGCTTGTTGGTACCGGTGCTTGGCACACGGATGGACTCTTGGCGTATCAGTATCCGTGTACTGGAAAGCAGGGTTTTTTTTGAAGGAATCGGGTGGTATTGTGGAGAAAACTAGAACAGTATATAAGGACGAGTTAGAGTGGAAAACGTGAGTCCAACAGAGGGAAGCTAGCAGGTTGGAGAAATGGGTCGCATGGCATCACATGAGAGTACAACAGGTTTTGGGCAGTATCGAAAGAGGGAAAAACGCTAGACAAGAGGGGAAGGCAAGGTACCGTTTTGGTTTCTTACTGGTGCGAGCAAGCAGATTCGGAAGACTGTTCTTAGAACAGTGTATAAGGAGGACTTAGAATGACTTAGAGTGGAGAACGTGAGTTCAACAGGGGAAAGCTAGCGCTGTTGGAGAAGTGGGTCACATGCTATCTGAGCAAGCAGGTATGGAAGACTGTATTCCTTTTGATTTGGGAATGTGACGGCATTTCATGAGGTGAAAGACTGACGGAGAATTAGTTTGGAAAACTGTTGTTCTGGGATATTTTTGGCGGGCCCAAGACATCCGAGCCTGGTTGCAAGTGCTGCTCCGTTGGGTTTTGGGATTTGCGGCTCACCGCCACCGCTCCACCGCGAGACTAAAAAGTTAGAGGTGGCTTTCGTTCCACCCCTTCTCAGGTTGCAGATTCTGTCAGCTAATTGTTGGCTCAGCTTTGTTTTCGTGGTGAATGGAGAGGCAGTAGACGTTGGTAGAGCATCCCGCATCGATCGCTTCAGACTGAAAAGACATGTTTATCGTTTTCACTTTGCATCTAAGGCTGCAAAGGCGGCCGTGGAACGTGCAGAGGTGGACACCTCTGTCCGGTTCCATTTTCGGAACTTCGATCGCAGATTGATTTCAGGCCTGCTGCTGGCCGCCTATGTAGCGTGCCGCTTGGGTTTGGTCACACGTGGCGCCGTGAAGGCAATACTCGCCATGGAGAGCCCACTGCTGCGTTTGAAGACCGGGTTTCCATTGTCCTTTAGGACGGCCTGTGGGGGAACGTATGCGCACGGGATCACAAAGGACAAATGCCACCTGGCAAAATTCTTGAAGGCTTGGCTCGTCATATTTTAAAGTCCTTCTAGGGTGCAGCCGTCAATGTTTTGTCAGCAAGTCTTGCGGAACCGTTTGTTATCCGGAGCCTGTCCTAGGATGGTTTCTCAAGCAGACCATACGCAGCCATTGATTCACGATAATGGACTAACCAGAAACCAACATGGTCATGGTGGTTACTTTTCAAGTTGTATTTTTTCTTGTGTCGGATTCTAGTTGTGCTTCCCGAACCGTATCGTGATCTTCATGGTTCACATTGTGTTTGGCTTTGGGGGCATGTGTCTTATACAGCGCAGCGTTGCTGTGTAAATCATTGAAATGTTTCGCTGGCAGTGCCTTCAGGCGAGGATAATTTGACCAAAGCTTTGACGAAGCTTCTGGCTGCGGTGTGCTTTCGAGCTTTGGAGATTCAGGAGCAGGCAGCCATTGTGTGTACTGCTATCTTTTTGCGCAGTTCAGCGTGGCTTGGATGCAAAAGTAAAGGTATGCTATTGGTAAAAGCGAGACCCAAGTCACAATCTGAGACACTGCGCTGTGCAGCTGCAACTGCCATGACAATGTGATTCTGTTTCGGTATCGTAAGTTTTCTGCTGTTTCCTTGCCATTAGAACTGAATTTTGTGGGAAGTCAACTCTGCCTCTTGTCCCGAAACAAGGTGGGCGAACTTTGTGGTGAATCGGGCCGAGTCGGGGTCGCTGACCGGGGTAGCAGATGCTGTATGTGCCTTCTGGCATCATACGATTCTTGCCACCAGGTGACGTTTTGGGTGACCAATTTTGGTTTGAATTTGAGACATGGCAGGGTGGCGCGGTTGAAGGTGTCATGTTTTCAGAGCGGTTGTTCTGCTGTGCTTATTGAAGCCGTTTGGTCATTGGTGTTTGAGGAATGGTTTGCTTGAGAAGCGCAAGGCGTATCTCAAACTTCCTGTGGCGCGGGCTCGGGACGCAAGAGGGCGACGGAGCAAAGGCAAAGTTTTGAAACTGAGGGTTAACCGAGACCTTGCAAAACAAACTCTGAAAAGCGTCCTCCACTTTAGCCAGCAGATCTTGGTTTCGCCAATTGGCGATTTGGTGTATGGAAAGAAATCGAAGTGGCAAGTGGACGTGAGACTGTCTCTTGGCCGCCTTTTGTTGCTGTCCAGATTGACGCGCAGGTATTGTGGTTGACGTAGTTACTGTGCCTTGGTTCGTTTTCGCTTCATGGAGAGATCATGAGGCTTGATGGTTTGGACTGGCCTTCCCGTCATCTCATGAGACCACACCTTGAAGCGGCCCTTTCGGAACTGGGGCTTCTCCGGCAGGGCCCGACTGTATCAGAACCGGCGCCGTCGTCCACCACATGGCCACTGGGCAGCAGTGACATGTTTTTCTTAAACTTTTTTTTGGTTAATGCACCCATAGAAATGTATCGTTCCTGAGATATCTGGTTTCTCTGGTTAGTAGATCCGCAGCTGTCGGTACATGGAAACCACCATGTCTTAGACAGAAGTGTGCGGTCGCTCGTGCGAGCTCGATAATTTCTTTCCGGACCTGAGGAATAGCACCAACGCAAAGAAGTATGGCAGGTTGTGGAAGGACACCCCCAACAATACTCTGGGTACGGCTGTGGCGTTTCTGGAGCAGTGCTGTTCCTCTCAGCAAACAGCAGAGGTGTGCAGGAAGCTTCAACAACCACACGTTGTGACGATCAATGCCTGTAAGCTGTATACGGTGCTGATGAATCTCGGCAGCCAGCTGTATAGGTGGCTTGGATGCAAGAGTTAGGAGGTCATGTCCATTATGGATCAAAGGATCGCACGGCTCTACAGCTACAGATGTAAGGCATTGACTCCTTTGTGGCCAATCTCAGCAATTGTGGCACCTTGGAGACGCACAGCAGCTGTGTCTTGGCACGACAAAGTGATACTATGACTCAGACCCAATCCAGGATCCAAAATGATGACCGAGGGGTTTTAGAGGTTGATTCGAAGCATGTCTCATGGTTGGATTTGTTTTATTCCATGCTCATTGGGATTGATAGATCAAAACCTAGGTAGCTCTTTTAAGGGCAGGGGAGAGAATGCAGCCGTTGAATGATCAATTCAAAGAGGTTTGTGGGTTTCCAGATCATTCGACTTTAGATACCCTAAACATTCATAGTCATAGCCTGAACTGCTGTGGCGATACTTTCTGATGTTTGGGATGGGGAGAATGTAAAGAAGAAAGTTCATCGATGTTCATCATGGCTTATCAACTTATCACCATTTGTTCAGGGCTGGAATCAGTTGCCTACATCGAGGCGACTTGGTGGATTTTTGAATGAATGAATGAATTATTGATTGTCAGATGGGATGAATTGAACGCCATGGTGGGGATCACTCAAAGCGAAGTATTTTTTTGCAGAATGGATTGAATGGTTTGATTGAAAAAGTTTGACATGCTGTTGAGCAGGGCATGACTAGTGTCGCATGAAAACCAAATAGTCTTGTTGATGTCAGACGAATTCATCAACATTAGAGGCCCTTACTGTTGATAAATTTCTTGCCGCGCATCGCCCACTATCATTTCCCCTTTCCGAGACGCGTTTTTCGTTTGGCCCTGTTGGACGGCTAGATGCTCAGAGTGGAAGATGTCGATTGGAAGCTGTTGTTTCTTGTGCTGAATGGTTTGATTGAAAATGCTTGAAGTGTTGTTGAGCAGGGTCTGACTAGTTTCGCATGACAACGAACAGTCTTATTGATGTCAGATGAATTCATCAACATTAGAGGCCCTTACTGTTGATAAATTTCTTTCTGCGTATCGCCCGCTATGACCCACTATCATTTCCCCTTTCCCGCTATAACCCAAAGTAGCCTACTTTCTGCTTGGCTTGGGTTGAGGAAACAACTCCACACAAATCCCATTGAAGCCTGGGCCAAGGGCACGAACTCGCTGCTTTACCTACTGTGGACCTCCACTGATCATTGAGAGTGAGCGCTGGGTTGAACGCAAACATACATAACGTGGTGTGATCTCATCTCAAGATGTTGCATTACAAGTTCATCATGTTGATCCGCCTCTTGAATTTTCTTTTAACCGTATGAAATGTACGGAACTGTTAAATGATCATCCTTTGATGTAGAGTGCTGTTTGCAGACGACCAAGTCGCTGCAACTGCTTTTTGTAGGCCTAGGGACGTCTAGGGATACCAAGATGGACTTGAAGCTTCCTGCGCACGAGCATTGCCGAGCGCCTAGCAATGGTATCTCCGTGGAGGGATCCCGGGCAGCAACTGCCAGAGGCATGTTGCGCACGAAGAGCAAGGTTGGTTTGGTATAGTTGGTATACCGTAACCTTTCTTGATCTGCTTGGTGACCGATTCGGGTTGGTTTGGTATAGTTGGTATACCCTAACCTTTCTTGATCTGCTTGGTGACCGATTCGGGTTGGTTTGGTATAGTTGGTATACCCTAACCTTTCTTGATCTGCTTGGTGACCGATTCGGGTTGGTTTGGTATAGTTGGTATACTCGAACATTTCTTGATCTGCTTGGTGACCGATTCGGGTTGGTTTGGTATAGTTGGTATACTCGAACATGTCCTGATCCGTTTGGTGACCGATTCTCGGTGTCCGATTCTCGGTGTCCGATTCTGGTGACCGATTCTACTATCCTGGTGTCCGATCCTGACAATCCGGTGACCGATTCAGATATACTGGTGTCCGATTCTTAGTTCCCGATTCGGATATCCTGGTGACCGATCCTGGTGACCGATTCGGACGCCGCCCCACACTTTACACTTCAGATTCCACACTCTACACTTTACACTCCTCACTCCACACTCCACACTTGGGACCCTCGCTCAGATAGAGCATTTATAAGTTCTGGCTAAGCTTTTTGTACGTGGCTTATGTGGCTGCTAAGTGGTTACTTAAGTTGCTAAGTGGCTGCTAAGTGGCATCACTTTTTTGATGGTTTATAAGTAAGTTGGCTTCGTTTATAAGTGGAAGCTAAGTTAAGATGTATGAAAGCACGAAAGTTAGCGCTAACTTAGAGGCGACTTAGCTTTTTTTGAAAAAACAACTTTTTATTTTAAAGAAATGAAAATGGAAGAAAAAAACCTATGTTTCGCAGCTTTTGTCTCTTTGCGTTGCATAGGAAATGGCGTCGCGTCCGAAGCAGATCGAAGCGGCCCAAAAATTCCTGCGTGGAGTTGTGGCCTTGTCAAGTTTCTCTGAGATACGGTGCCACAGCAAAGTCGAGAGCAGTGGAGCCATCTCCTGCAGTCTGACTTCTTTGGCCAACAATATGTGAAGGCGCGTAAGACGCTTTCCACGTTGGCCTGGCATCTCTCCACGCGGCAGAATCTGCGGAGGGAATTCCTCTGGTGCCGCAGAGCTGCGTGCCTTTTACGAAAGCTCTGGCAGCGTTGGCGCCAAGAGCGCCAAAGCCTATGCGGGCTAGCCGAAGGATCGTCGAGAGGATCCAAAGAGGTTCCTACGCGGAGATGCGCTGTCTCCTGGTAGGATAATTTTTTTGTGAAATTCGCCATGAGTGCGGGTTGAGTGCGGTTGAGTGCGGATGAGTGCGGGAAAAAATCTATCACTTCTGGCCTGAGTGCGGGGCATGAGTGCGGACAGGAAGAGGTGAGGTGTGAGGAGGTTTTCGTGAGTGCGGTTGAGTGCGGCAAGGCATAACCCCTCTCAAACATAGGGCGGTCATGAGTGCGGTTGAGTGCGGGAGTTTCAACCTTCAAATTCCAAAAAAAGGTCCATGAGTGCGGGATTTTAGTGGAAAGTTGCAAATTTGGAGAAAAAAATCTTTGACGGCCTTCTGAAGGTTTGTATCCTCAAGGCTTTCGTCTTCTGACCGGTGTCTGTGCTGTTGTCCCCGTGTCCTGTCGCAAGGCCCAAGAGGCAAAGGCGAAGTGCGGCAGCTGTGGCTTGGAGTATTCCCACGAGGAAGGACGTCTACATGGGCGAAACTTCGAGGGACGCCATTCTCCCACATGCCAACAATGGCACCGTGATGTGCAACATGGCAAGTACGTCTTGCCAGCACGCAAACTGAAAGGCCACGAGCCATTGCACCTCATGCGAAAAGCGCATGACCATGTCTGGCTCCTGCGCTAACTCTTGACCAATTACATGCCACGCGAGAAAAAAATCAAATTTCAACAAATTAAATTGACGTAAAAACTATTATTTTTCATCAAAAAAATGATAACATAATAAAATACAAAAAACGTACAAAAAAAACTTAGCTTCACTTAGCGGCCACTTAGCTAGCACTTAGCCAGGCATCTTCTCTAACCTCAAAGCTAAGTGACCTAAGTGAAAGCTAACTTTTGCTAAGTCACCTAACCCAAAAGCGGGTCCCAAGCACTCTTCACTTTACACTCCACACTCCACACTTTACACTCCACACTCTACACTTCACACTCCACACTCCACACTCTACACTTTACACTCCACGCTCTTCACTTTAAACAGCGCCCAGCCAGAAATGACCGAACCATTGCCCCAACCCATGAGACCAACCTGCGTTGGTGCGCACTTGGCGCAAACAAATTAAGATTCAGGGTTTGTTGCTCCCGAAAGCTGGGCGTGAAGAAGGTGTTCTGCAGTAAATTTAAACATTGTTTTGTATAGAACGCGGGCAAACGTAGGGATTGCAACGAATATGTTTAAATATGTGTAGTAGGTAAACCATGCACTGTAAATCAGTTATTTATATATATGTATATATTATTAAGTTTTGTTGTTTTCGTTCAGATTTTCCAATTCCGATCAGATGAATCGGGTCTCCTAAAAATCGTTTTGCCCAAACACAAGGCACCTATGGGTACTTCAAAAATCCAATGTTTCACAAAATCCGTTGATTCTTTCCCAAGTGGCACTCCCGAGGCCTGACACATCGGGTATCCCCAAAATCCATAAAACTCGCATAGGTAGTTCCATCAAAGTTCCGAAGAGAACATGTTTTTATCCCCAAAATCCATCAAAATCCCATGGTTGATCATCAAATTCCCTATCAACCATCGACTTTTCTTGGGGGTTAATCCTGCATTTACACAGACACCTACCCCATACCCTCGCGGGGGGTTCAGGACATGAAGTTGGCCGCTGAGACCATGGCGATGAATGATACCATCCACCACACCCTCAAGTCGACCAGCTGCTTGGAATGAGTTTTAATGTAATCCCCGGTGTGGCCTGATAGAATGGTCAAACCCAGTCCCCAAATAAAATGACTGTAGTTGTTTTATCCGTTTGTCCATCCCTAAACACATGGATCTAAAATTATCCAAATATCTAGGTGGATCTGAGCATTCACATCCTTAAATAGATGGATGCAAATGATTATGGATCTGAACATGAAACACTGTACAAGAAATCAATCGGAATATGGGGAAATCACAACTTGAAAATTTGTTGCCATTTAAAGTCAGAATTTTTGCCAACAAAAGATGGTACTACAACTGGTTGATGGCGCAAGATTTGTTTATTTTCAACCCCTATTTTCAACGATTACCTTAGCAAAAACTGTATATTGTTTTGGGGATGGGTTGGAACATGTTGGAAGCATCAATCAGCATGGCTCGGGATGGACTGACAGGGGTCTTAAAACTGGCAGACAAACATGGCAATGGACAATCCCCCCATTGATATTCATTTAGTTCAATGACCTTTCCCGCTGTAAACCTCCGTTTATCATCTAGAAGGGATTTTCCATTGCCATGTTTGATTGCCAAAGGGTATTGGTTTTACATGGTTTTACTCTGTACACTAGATGTTCAATTGTCAACTACACAGGTCAAACGTGGCCACATGCGATTTTGCCAGAGGAGACAGTCGCTTGAGATTCGGTATATGGTTGAGGGTTTTGTCGCCCACCCCAGCTAGTTGCTGCTTCAAAAACAAAAAGAAACTTGCAGTTGCCATCCAGAGGAAGGTAGAAATCCGCTCATGAATTCAAACGATGTTTTTCTTTGTAGATTCAAAGCCTTCACCAATGAACATATCACTGATATAAATAGTATGCCAGCTGAACCGGATGGAATGCTTTTGGAGGACAGAACATGGCTTAGAACAATGTTGAAATCTCGATTGGAAATCAACCGCAGAATCGATGCGGTTTTTTACGGCCTCAGTGTTTGGTAAGCCCTCCTTTTTACGGGCTTCACCGGGGTCACTGCTTGCTGTTTTGATCAGTGGGATGATTTGAAAGGAACAAACACAAAAAGGAAACCATGACTTTTTTCCCTTGGAAAAAGGGGTATCCTGCAAATTCCCTTAGGACGATTCCAGCAAAACACGCCTCAATTTCTTGGTTCAATGCAATGATGTACTACCAACAGCTCAGTCTAATGCCGAAATAGGATCATTTCATACTATTTCAGGATGGCGAATTTTTGCGTTCCCAGGATTTTGTAAAGAAATCAAGAGACTTTGGCATCTGATTCTGATTTTCGCCAGTCGTGTTTTCCACAAATTTTCATTCAGGATGCAGGCACTGCAGGTCGGGACATGATTTTTGACGATTTTTTCTGGGGATTAATTAGTCTACTTACTTTGGAAAACAAACACCCGAAACAATCCCCGCATGAATTCTGTTACACCTTAGGAATCCTTAGGATGTCTTAAGTTGCCGATCATGGTCAAGCCGAGGTGTGGAAGAGATCCCTGGCATTGGCAAGGTGCTGGTGAAGAAGGAAGGAGGGCAAAAGTGGGTGCTGCTCATGAAGCTGAGCAAGTGCCTCGGGCCAATTTTATAGTATATATATAGTGTATATATATATAGTATATATATAGTATATATATAGTATATATATATAGTATATATATATAGTATATATATAGTATATATATATATAGTATATATATAGTATATATATAGTATATATATATAGTATATATATATAGTATATATATAGTATATATATATAGTATATATATAGTATGTATATATATATATAGTATATATATAGTATATATATAGTATATATATATAGTATGTATATATATATAGTATATATATATAGTATATATATATATGGTATATATATAGTATGTATATATATAGTATATATATATATGGTATATATATAGTATGTATATATATATATTATTTTATGTAAACAAAAACAACACATGGAATGAAATGCTCAATTTTCTCCTGACAGTGCATCGCCAACAATGGTGAAGCGTTCCTCTGGAAGGATCCTTCCGGGCTCCGGGCTCAACGCCCGAGGTTTCCAATGGGGCGAGGCAACTCATCCATTTTTCGCGAAGATCCAACCGGCAGAATATGGCGATTCTGCCAACTAAAAAAAAAGGTGATGTCAGGTCCCAACAAAACAGTGATCCTGAAGTTATGTTAAGTTTTTTTTTTTTAGTTTTTTAATGGTTGACCTTGTTGGTGGCCCACAATCTGGCACGGATCTCTGACGTCTCGGACAGATCCGCGTCCAAGGAACCAGTTCTGTCACGGCAGCTCTAGGCTGGAGCCATTGGTGATACGGTGGATTTTGCCAGCGAAATCCGACATGTTTACCAGCAATTTAAGGGATGGTTGAAAGCCTAAAATGGAATGTTTAGCACCTATCAAACATTGGTGATAGAAATATAAATGATCATAAATGATATAGAATTGTGACTCTTTATACATTTAATATCATTTAATATCATTTAATCAAGTTGTGGCAGTTGTCCAAATATCGATATCGCTAAATTCTTAGTTCATTGGGAGTTAGAGATAAAACCCATGCCGTCCGCTGAGTCTGAAATCAAGGGAATGCAGTCGCGGAATGGGCGAGTTGCACATTGATTTATGTTTACCCGGCCTGGTAAACATACAAAAAGCTATTGAAAATGGCCATTTATAGTGGATTTTCCCATTAAAAATGGTACATAACTATGGAAAGATCACCATTTTTAATGGGAAAACTCACTATTTCTATGGCCATTTTCAATAGTTTTTTGTATGTTTACCAGAGGGTATATTGTGCAATCCAATCCGCAGCAAACCAAGTGTGATTTGGCATGGATCTTGTGAACGAATACCCAAAATCTTAGGGGTTGTCGTGTGCAGCCAGTGAAATCACTCCACGATCTTCACATATGATTGGTCATTGGCCACTTGACCACATGCTGCACATTGTTGGTCATGAGTCATACGTCACGTTTATTGGTTGCAATCCATATTTACCATTTGGTTGATGTTAATTATACATATTTGATTGGTTGATGTTAACATATATTATACTATGTTATCTTATTATATTACTGTATATTATATTATCTTATATTATATTATACTATATTCTATTCTATTCTATTATATTTTATTCTATTGTATTGTATTATATTATATTGTATTATATCATGTTATATTGTATTGTATTATATTATATTGTATGATGTCATATTATATTATGTTATTTTATATTATATTATACATTATATATATACATATTTGGCTTGAAACCACCAACCAACCATTCTTGGCCGACGGGTTTACATCCCCCTTTGGCACGTGGTGGGAAAGGTGGACTGATGGACAAGCCTACAACGCGAACAAGATGTTGGACGATTCGATGCCAAATCACAAGGTGCGAATGGGGGCGGCCCAAGGGTTGGGATAGGTGGTCGTTTGGCCGGAAGGTCATGGTAAAAAAAAATACGGAGAGTATGTTGATGCGTTGATGCTTATTTTTGGATGGTATTTGCAGCATCTTTGATATGAGCAATCTGTGTAGTATGACAGAAAAATTGGAAGTTGAGCCACATACACGTTGTTTGACCTTCAAAAAAAAACACTGCTTACAGTACTTGCCATTGAACAATGTGTTCAGCTTTGAAACTTTGCTTACCTTCTATGATTCTATGAGCAATGGAGATGTTGGGTGGATGATTCTTCCAGTTTCGACAGGTCCTTGAAGTAGTTGCAATACATGACTATGACACGGTGTCATGGGACAGCATTTTCAAAATCATGCAGCGACATTTTCAAGGCGAGCCCATTTTGTCAATTGAATGCCTTCCCCTACGTTGGGTGGTGCCCCAGTTCGGAATCGCTCAGTTGGTGCGTTCATAACTCCCATTTCACGAACTGGTTTATGGCAGATATAACGAACTAGTATTCATGGGGTGAATCTAAACCAACATAAACCAACGTTCACATCACTTGGGGGGCACCATCCCCTACTACATGAATTTCGGGGAGAAATATTGAGGATCCACCACCTTCCACCACATGTGAATGCTGAGTTCGATCTCCGGTCATGAAAACCTCATTTAAGCAGATATCGACGACCAAAAAGTATCTATTGATACTATACACACAACATGATGTATAATAATAATATATATACATATATCTTGTATATATTATATATATATAAGATAATGACATATCATATGTTTATAATACAAACCGATGGCCGTTGCGTGAAAAATCTCCCCAGGAGTACGACGCCAAGAGCATTGCCTTTCACAACCTCGATGGGATTGATGCGGTGAAGCTGCAAACGGTGCCGTTCCGTCTGACTGGGGGATATCTATGGTGATTTAATGGTGATTCTATGGTGATTTAATGGTGATTTAGTGGGTTTATGGTGATTTAATGGTGATTTAATGGTGATTTAATGGTGATTCTATGGTGATTTAGTGGGTTTATGGTGATTTAATGGTGATTTAATGGTGATTTAATGGTGATTTAATGGTGATTTAGTGGGTTTACGGTGATTTAATGGTGATTTAGTGGGTTTATGGTGATTTAATGGTGATTTAGTGGGTTTATGGTGATTTAATGGTGATTTAGTGGGTTTATGGTGATTTAATGGTGATTTAATGGTGATTTAATGGTGATTCTATGGTGATTTAGTGGGTTTATGGTGATTTAATGGTGATTTAATGGTGATTTAGTGGGTTTATGGTGATTTAATGGTGATTTAATGATGATTTAGTGGGTTTATGGTGATTTAATGGTGATTTAGTGGGTTTATGGTGATTTAATGGTGATTTAATGGTGATTCTATGGTGATTTAATGGTGATTTAGTGGGTTTATGGTGATTTAATGGTGATTTAATTGTGATTTAATGGTGATTCTATGGTGATTTAGTGGGTTTATGGTGATTTAATGGTGATTTAATGGTGATTTAATGGTGATTCTATGGTGATTTAATGGTGATTTAGTGGGTTTATGGTGATTTAATGGGATTTCATGGAATGTAATGTGAATTTAATGTGAATTTAATGGGATTTTCATGGGAAAAGTATGTATCTGGGGTAAATTATAACGACCTCACTGTTCTCCCGAGCTCACTAGAATCATGGTTAATAAGGGAAATCATCCCCAAATGGCTGCAAGATTCAGGTTAGTGAAATAGTACAATTTACCCAGATAGATGGTGATTAATAGTGATTGATGGTGATTTTTCACATGCTTAGTACTGTAGATGTTAGTAATGTGGTTGCGAAATCCTGCCCCAGTTGTTAAACATCCCATTATAGACATAGATTTCGCAACGCACAGTAGGGACCACAGTCATGTTGAGTCGTCTATGTTTAGGAACAAAAAAACATAAACCTTAGTCTATGTTTATATGTTTAGGAAAAAACATTATATAAACAAATCATCTAAGGCTAGTTGGGTACCCAATTGTATGGATGGTACACAAATTAACCATCTAACATAATGATTTGGATACCAATGTTTGTCCTATACCCATGTCATGAAGTTGTCATGGTGAAATAGCCTCCGGTGATCAAACGGGGCAATGGGAAATCCCCTCGAAATGGCAATTTGAATGAGAAATTCATCTATAAACTGGCGGATTGTCCGTTGCCACGTTTGATTACTGGAGGGTAACGAGATTGGAACTATATTGGCACCAACTTAGCTGTCTTAAATCACCATAAATCCCAATATTTGTCGGTTATACAGCTTAGCTATCTTAAATAAAAGATAATAAAAGTTGGTTATAAGGTTATACCACCATTTGGGGTTTCTTAAGATGGTTAGGGTTTTTCAAGTCACCATGGGGTTACGAAATCATGGTCTAACGACTGGATGACTTGATTTTGATTACCAATTGTGGTGATATGTTATGCAATCGGCTTGTCCAGAAATTGGGATATACCATGGTATACCCCAATTCATGGTCATCAAATGAAGTGGACCACGTCAAAAATACATGTTTTTTTACTGGGGACACGGCCAAAAAACTCATGGGGCTTTGATTGTATATGATGTCAGAATATGGAATAATCATAATAATGTATCAAATGTGCCATTGTCAAAAGATGGATTATACATGATTTTATTCAGTCATGTTGGGGGTCATCAATGTCATCAATCCATTCTGGATGTGGTAAAGCCATAAACCATCCCCAAGTCATTACCAATTTGATGGGACTCTAAACATTTCTAAACTATAACTAACTATAAACCATCCCCAGTCATGGTTTATGGCAGATCCACAGTGATTGCTCCCACCATCACCACCTGATATCTGGCTTTTGGGGTCAAGCCGTTGGGTAATCCCAAGACTTATATAGATGGTTTATGATGGGTTTATGATGGGTTTATGATGGGTTTATGCTAAACATATACTAAAATCTGTGCTCCAAAAAAGGGCTGAAACTTGGACCCATCCCCATCTATTCAACCATTCAAAAATCATTTATACTCGCCGAAGTATCAATGCCTGGGATAAGAATGATGTTGTTTAAATCGGCCTGGGTAGAAGAGATGAATTGTTCATGTAATTCTGAATTCGTTTATTCATCATATTTTGTCCCTTTCCCATCTTTCCTCCTTCACATGACTAGGTCAACTGGAGAATTTCATATTTTTGCGTATCTAAGATTGGCAATGACTACCCTCTGGTAAATTAACATAGACCCTGTCAGATAGGGGTTGGAAGATTAGTGTCCATTAAAACTAGGCTATTTTCAGGGTCTATGTTAATTTACCAGAGGGTAAAATATATCAAAATCCACCCCAAGGAATGGGAGTCTATTCATTTTGGGGACGTCATGGGGAGGTATTTCAGATGGGGGTTCTCACTCGAGGATGTGAGACACATCCTTCCTCACCCTTACCCAACAAGATCAAGCACCTCCTCGCATATGTGCAATCAATTTTCGCTGATTGGAATGGCAGTCGTGTTTGCCATTTCAGATTTCAAGTACCCTCTGGTAAACATACAAATAACTATGGAAAGATCCACCATTTTTAATGGGTAAATTGGGTAAATCCACTATTTCGACTGGGCCATTTTCAAGTTCGCAAACTGTTAGTTTACCAGAGGCTAGTGTTTACCATGTATCTACCTCTTTGAAAGTGGATGGGAATCAACAAAAAAGCCTATGAAAAAAAATGGAACAGCCAGGATCGAGTGATTTCTGATCACCAGCGATTTGTGTCGGAAGAAACACCCTGGAAAAACAGGTGACCCGACCAAGTGTTTCAAGCACCACCTGTAAAGTGGCTAAAGTGGCTAAAACGAATCTCATTGATTCATTGTTACTGTTTATTCATGTTTTTTTCTATCCATCCTCATGTTCCAAGCCCAGACAAATTTGTGCATATTGACAGATTGGGTGATATTTCTTATTATATCGCATTACAGTATACCTACAGTATTATGCCTGTTATATGGGTGTCTGAAAATAGGGTGCCCCCAAATTGGTGATTGAATCACCATTTTCCCTGTAACTGGGGAGTGACACAAATTTCTTGGTGATATTTCCGATTCCAATGAACATTTCCATTAATAGTCCATGAAAATAGTCCATTCATTCGCTATTCGTTTCCATTAATGTTCCAATCATACTGTGGATGGTTGCGAAATCCTGCACCTTGGATGGTTGAAACTCTATAATGGGATGTGAATATCACCAGGTGATTCGGATTTTTTCCATCCAATCATAGCTTGAAAAAAAGGCAAAATGTCTGAAAAGTGCCCAACTCCAATGGATTGGTTTCGAAGACATCACCGGAAACCCGTCGCTCGCACCGCCAGAGCTCCATCGAATTTGGACCTGCGCCGGAGGTGCACTTCAAATTCGCCAGAGACTTGGAGGAAATTCATGCTTGGGATGGAAGAAACTGGGATTTTTTGCATGATTTACACCGTAAGTTCATGAACATATTGAAAATCGGCTAACACCGTAAGTTCATGAACATATTGAAAATCGGCTAATTATTTAAAAAACACACATTTAGTTCGTTGATTTACCAAAGACGGTGATTTTCCAGTTCGCTATGTAAACGTTTACCAGAGTGTAACATAGAAAAAAAAGTGATTTGACAATGAAACAATGATGAGAAATAGTGATTTAACCAATAGAAAATGTGATTTAACCAACAAAAAAATGGGATGTAACCAAGGAAAGCTAGTGACTTGACCAAGAAAAGCCGTACTGGTAGTATAATGGGGATATGAGGAGGACCCTCTAACCATACCCTCCGGCAATTTGCTACTGTACAGTTTGCAATGGAACATCGGCATTTTTATTGGGATTCATTTCATCATCAAAATAAATGGGCCATGTATACCATAGCAGAGTGTTAAGTTACCAGAAGGTATGGAGATGCTTATTATGTAATGTTATGAATATTATCATATATTGTCACATGTTATCCACAAGAAGAACAGTTTAACGAATGACTGAACCAGTGGTTGGTGCTTCGAAATATTTTCAATCTTCTGCCGTGGTTCCCACGCAGGGTTGAAATCACTAAGCCCTGAACATAGGCTATCGATGGCTATCGTAAGGAGATGGCGCTGGAAACAGGTGACATAGACATGCTGGCTATTACAGGCCTTGTTTTACGCAAGCATCACAGCGATCAAAACAGTGGTCTCTTGCTGCAGCTCTGAAATGGTATTCAAGATCAACTAAGATCAACCCTTATCAAACGGTTTTATTTTCCGAATTTGGAGGACACTTTGGAAGATGTTCTGATTTACCCCAAAGTGGCTATATTGAAAATGAATATATATATATATACATAAGTATACATATAGACATACATGTAATCTGCACCCCCAAGAAGCTGGTTCTTTCCTTTTAACTATCTACGTCTTGCCTGGGGGGTAATGAGTGGTCGTTTTGACCATGGCCATACAGGTGACAGTAACCTTCAGCAATCCATTTTACCGCCTTGGTCCAGTATCTCCATAGCTGACTTTCTTCAGTTATTTGCCCTGCCAATTTTCGTGATCTCACCATACCTTTCCATTTGAAGTTGCTTGTGTGGTATCGTAGTGTGGTAAACTCGAAACTGACAACCACACCCAGTGACTTGCCGTTTGGCGGTTGTAAAATAAACCATGCCGGCCCTGCCCCATTTCTCAGGGTTTAACAAGAGGCAAACATATGCAACATAGATACTGTTCTCACAGTCAAACGCCATCGTTTGCCGGGACCGGGAAGGATCATCATCGTCGTCATCATCACCGTCATCATCATCATCATCATCATCATCATCATCATCATCATCATCAGCAGCAACATACAACTGGGAACGTGGTAACACACGCACTCCCATGGCTACCACCCCATTAACAAGCAGGACACCCCCCCCAAAGCCCTGCCCAACCTAAATGGTAATGATATATGATATGATATGATATGATATGATATGATATGTATCTTTCAGGCGTCACGGGGGTCACAGGGAAGATGGTAAACTTATAACCAGACAACGGTGATTTCTTGTAGCATCTCGAGTTGTGTTTCCGTGCGTCTTCCGGGCTACCGTCCTGACCCACTGAACTTCTGCCAAGCCTTCAGTCCCCAAGGGGGCCGCGACTGTATGTTACTGCGGCACGGTGAAGTGTCAATGTTGCCATCAACTAGAGATATGGATGAACATTGAATCAGCACGATTCATTGATGAATTAGTTGCTTGTTGGAACAGAACAGAGACCCAAAAAATGGTATGAAAAAACGCCTGCGGCGTGTTCCGCCGGCCACCATGGAAAGAGCTATCCTGTAAGGCGCAGCACAGGCCCAGTAAGAACATGGTTTTTGTGTGCAGTAAAACATGGTGTTTGTGGATAACATGGTTTTTGTGTAAAACAGCTCTTTGTGTAAAAGACGGTTTTGACGCAAAAACATTGGTTTTGTTCAAACCACGGTTTTAGTTTAAACCAAAGCATGTGTGTAAACCAGGGTTCTGGTAAAGGCCAACTTGAGAAAGTCTTTGGAAAAGAACGTATTTTGTTGCCGATTTCCGTTGGCAATGTCTTGGTTTTTTAGGTACCGCGGAGAATCTGATCACCACCAACAACGTGGACATCATCGGCACGGGCGACTTCAATACCAAAAAGTACTGGAAGAAACTTGTGCTTCGCACTTTCCCAAAACTCGGGGAGGGTTGCTCCAATTATAATTCATAGGATAAATGAATCTAAATGATAGTCGCAAATGGGGGTAGATCAGTCTAATCTGACCTCTATATTTGATTAAATCATTTACGCCCCTTTTACCTGGGGCGTTTCAAAAAAAACATGTTGCCTCCTGTAAGCACGCGAAAAGATGTGGACAACTCGGCATGTACATCATGTTCCTAGGGTAACCATGTGATTGTTTTTGGGCACCCTAATTTTGGACAAACCTGTGTCCGGTGGCTGTCCTGACTCGCAATAAAAATGTCAATGTAGCATTGCCAAGTAAAAATACATCTAATGACCCTTGAAAGTAGATGATTTGCCTATGAACTATAGCCACAATGGCCATTTATACCATTTTAACAACAGGGTAGCACCAGCATGATCTCTGGATGTGAGGTGCCGATTGATGAACTATTGAGAGCAAGGGAATTGCCTGAAAATCCTATTATTTCAGGTTTGCGAATTACCCTCTGGTAAACTAACATAAATGTTGAAAATTGCAACTTCTAATAAGTAAATCAACTATAACTGGGCCATTTTCCATAACTATCTTAGGTTACCAGAGGGTATGATCATTCAGCAACATTTGTTAATGTTCCTTAAAATTTTTGGCCACTTACACCACACATGCATACAGCGGCCAATTTTTTTTCGGACACAACAGAAATGGGTTTCATCTCCACGTCCGCGTTTGGGAGCGGTCTGCCACCAAGGAAATGGTCAAAGGCGTATGGCCGCAGCCGCGCTTGGGCGCCTGCATTCATGAGGGCCAATAGTTTCTGTACGGAATTGGCATGGCGTTTTGTTGACACGAATGAGATTTTCCATGAGTTACGGCAAGTAAACCAATGTAAAACATCTGCTGGTTGGTGGATTGGAACCTTTTAAAAAAACATCCATTCAGTTGGGAACAATAATCCCATATATTTTTCCATATTTTCCATATATTGAGCCCATTTGACGATATCATATTTTTCAGAGAGGTAGGGCTCAACCACCAACCAGTCTGACTCTTGGCACTTGAGTTTTTTGTTGCGGTTGGATGATCGTTGGGTAATAGTGTTCCAACCATTAATAACCATCATTATTAACCATTAAAAACCATCATGATTATCCATTATTAACCATCATTATTAACCATTATTAACCATTATTAACCATTATTAACCATTATTAATCAGTATTAACCATTATTAACCATCATTAACCATTATTAACCATTATTAATCACTATTAACCATTATTAACCACCATTATTAACATTTATTAACCATTATTAACCATTATTAACCATTATTAACCATCATTAAACATTATTAACCATTATTAACCATTATTAACCAATATTAACCATTATTAACCATTATTAACCATTATTAACCATTATTAATCAGTATTAACCATTATTAACCATCATTAACCATCATTAACCATTATTAACCATTATTAACCATCATTAACCATTATTAACCATTATTAACCATTATTAACCATCATTAACCATTATTAACC
>CAMXCT020000924.1:62626-90533 GCA_947184155.2 Cladocopium goreaui
AACCATTATTAACCATTATTAACCATTATTAATCATTATTAACCATTATTAACCAGTTATTAACCAGTTATTAACCATTATTAACCATTATTAACCACTATTGACCATTATTAACCATTATTAACCATTATTAACCATTATTAACCAGTTATTAACCATTATTAACCATTATTAACCATTATTAACCATATTAACCATTATTAACCATTATTAACCATTATTAACCATTATTAACCATTATTAACCATTATTAACCATTATTAACCATTATTAACCATTATTAACCATCATTAACCATTATTAACCATTATTAACCATTATTAACCATGATTAACCATTATTAATCACTATTGAAATGAATGGCATCAAAATCTCCTACCAGCCTCAGGCTTCGTTCGCAACCCTGCTCCCGAGTGCCGCACCAACCCTCAAGATGGGCCTTCGGGCTGCGGAAAGGCCCCGGTGGGATTTTCCAGGAGGGTTATAAAACACATCAAAAACAGGGGGGAACAATGCATACATATATATATATAATATACATATAATATATATATATATTAATAGTGTTTAATAGTGGTTATTCTGAGTTATTCTTATGGTTAATTTTTTGATCATCAATGATTTTCATATATCTGGTTGGTGGTGACTGGAACCATGGAATTTTATTCCGGCGGCAGTCCGAAAAACAAATCACGACCTCAGCGGCCTCATGGCGTGCTGAATGGTCTCTACAGTCTTGCCTATTAGCGGTGAACAAAAATTGCGCTCTTTGGTGGCTTGTTGATATCCGTTGACTGTCTACTTGGTGGCGAACTACCCACGAATCGTAAGTGGGTTATAACCCCAGTTATAAATGGGATTTTTGTAGGGTTAATCCACTGAAATCACTGGGGTGAACTAACCCACTTACTAAGTGGGATGAGCCACCAAGTAGCATCTAAGTTTCCCCTGTCAGGTGAGGGTCTCTAGATTTTGTGTCAGCTCCTCCTTGCAGATGGATGACAAGACGAGAGCGAAGCAGACAACCTTTGCTCACGTCGACCACACTGTGTTTGAATTTACTGTATGTTGATTGATTTAGTATGCTTTCCATGTTCACAAAATCTTTCATAATAGCTCAAATGATCTCAAATGGTTTCTTGTGATGATTTGCAATAAGTTATTCAGATATGGAGGGTGAGTCAAAATTTAAGCTTTATTGTTTCGTAGATGTTTAGAAATCATCTATTTAACCCAATATGTTGTTTCGTGCTGCATAAAAAATCTTCGTTTCGTGATGCGTCATCCCGGGTCTAATATTACAAATGTCAGGAATTGTCAGCATGTATGCCAGGTCAGAAATTGTGACGACTTGTCAGAAAATAAGTTATATAGATCATCGGGTATAGGGTAGAATTTGGTAGATACCCCAACAATGAGATGATTAATACTAAACAGATACTAAGATCTGTGGTCCAATAGGGCTTCAATTTTAACTCATCCCCATGTCACGATATACCCTCTGGTTACTTAACATAGCCATGGAAAATCCCTCATAAATGGAGGTTTCTAGCTAGGTAAACCATCTATTTCGATTAGGGCCATCTAAAAACCATGGCGAACTGTTCGTCATAACCAGAGGGTATGTTGTAAGACATGTCAACATGTTTGCCCGAGTATTTTCGTGCTACGCTGGGAATCACGACTACGATTCGTAACCAGTGATTTTCCTTCTGATTTGGGTCTCCGATTGCCATGTAAACTTTGGGACATAACTCTCCAACTTGCTGCTGTGAAAACAACCCGGTTATATAGTAAAGGGTTATATATAATTATATATATAACCTAGTTGTACTTCTTTGATTATATTTGAATGAATCAAAACTTCACCTAGTAACGAGTCACTTGATCATGTTTACATCTGGGTAAGCCTTGAAATTGACCCCAAGACAATGTGTTTCCCATGAAACATGACAAGATTTGGAAGATCTTGGGGTCCCCCACGTGTGAGAAATCCTGAAAATTTCTGGTTGCAATTCATCTTTGCTTTGGATCACCTCCGGAAAAATGTAGGGACACTGTGCATAAACCATCAAACTATTTGGAAAAACGCAAACTGATACCCGGCCTGGTAAACGTTAACAGTTTGCGACATAGAACATGGCCATAAATTTAGATCGTTGATTTATCCATATTTATTCATTAAAAGTGGTGGATCTTTCCAGTTCGCTATGTAACAAATTACCAGGCCGGGTATCATGGAACATGGAACATGGGCGATTTGCTTCGTGACCTCACCCAGAATCACCTCGTGACCGAGGACCCAGAATCATAGCTGGCCGAACTTTTCAGGTTAGTGAAATATGATAATTTACCCATATGGATGACATATTTTTCACTCAACTTATTTTAACATATTACTTTCCAATACTATTACAATTATGGATGATGGTTAAATTTTAATATTAGTAGTATATAATCAATTATAATTACAGTTTTGGATTAGTCATATATATAATATGCATCATGATACTATCTAGTGTGTTAGTATCTAATTCTGAATTACAGATCATAAAGGATCATAAAACATTATAATTACTATCTAATATTACTATTTATTATTACTATAATATTACTAGTAATAATTGTAGCCCATGATAGTATATATATAATATTATGATAATACTATCCAATTTTATATTCCATAAAAGTATATGCCTTCCTTACTAATATGACTATCTAATATTACATCAATTATTCCAATATCTCGTTTTTTTCATGCAAGATCTGTGCCTAAAATTTGTGGCGGCAGGCCTGCGTCTTCTGCTTCCAGCAGGGCGACGGCGATAAATGCCCTGCAAGGTCTAGACACAACGACATCAGCAAGGAACGCAGGGGGCGTTTTTGGCGACGGAACACATGGGAAAATCATCATTTACACATTTAAATAGGGAAATCATCCATAAATGATTGTGAATGTTCCATTGTCCATAGCTATATGAGATTTCCAGATGGTAGGTATAGTGTGATTATGTAGTATATACTTATTTAATAAATTTGGTTTGCTCAAGAGTGTTGAGTATTTATACGTTTCACGAGTCTCCCACTTAAACGGACACACTCCAGATTGGTCCATTCAATCCGTTCACCGTTGGGATATGTTGAACGTTCAGGAAATGCAAAGATACCCTCTGGCAATTTGTTACATAACTATGGAAAATCACCATTTTTAATGGGAAAATCCACTATAACTGGCCATTTTCAATAGCTATGTAACAAATTACCAGAGGGTATGTTGAACGTTCAATCTGCCAGGTGAACTTGCCCCCTTTTCTGGCCTTCTCAATTTTTGAAGGGTTTTGAAGAGATACTCAATGTTTTTGGGAGTATGCTTCTTGGATAAGCTGAACCTCCCGCTGGCAAGTCAGGAACTCCTATGGAGATAGCTTCAAGTTTTTGGGACATGGATTCACAAGTTTTTTCACATTCAGCTAAAAAATGAATAGCCTCTGGATGGTCAATAATAAACCATAATAAACCCATATAAACCCGGGTTGAGCATTGGGACCATCTGTTCATCGCCAGGGCATTGGTTTGAGTAAAGACTTCTGCGGTGGTGGCGACAAGAATCTTGGCTGCTACAAGGTGGTGCCCCAGTTCGTTAGCTAAGTTGGTGCAAATAACTCCCATTTCACTATGGTTTATGGCAGATATAACTATAGTATTCATGGGGTTTATAAACCCACAAACATCACTGGGGGGCACCATCCCCTGCTCCCATAACTCCCATACATAGTTAGCTAAGTTGGTTTATGGCAGATATAACTATAGTTAATGGGGTTTATAAACCCACAAACATCACTGGGGGGCACCATCCTGTAGTGATAGTTTTTGATGGAGCCGGGACAACTAAGACACGTCAACATGTCCCTCAAACGGATCTCAAAAAGACATGATCTACCCTCTGGTAATTTGTTACATAGCTATTGAAAATGACCATTTATAGTGGATTTACCCATTAAAAATGGTGATTTTCCATAGTTTTGTTAGTTTACCAGAGGGTAATCAATCCTGGTCCGGGAAAATCACTCTTTGTGATTGGAAGTTCTTATTTTTTCATATCTTCCATTCCCACATCTGTGATCAGAAAGCAACGAGTGGACGAGCACATTCCGAGATGTGTTAAAGCCACCAACGATATGTCGAAACCAATAGCACGGGAGAATTTTAAGGTGGTTAATTAATCCGGAGACACAAGCAATCAAACTCAGCACGCGCAAATTGCTTGTTGCCTCCGTAATAGAAAAGAGTGAGAGCCACCACCAAAACGATCCAGGTGCAGCTAGATTGGCTGTGATTTTCTTTGGGGAATGGATCCCCATGAAAGTTGCTCCAGTTATTGTTTTCAGACCAGAGCATGTGTTTGTCCATGTCTTGCATGACACCATCCCATTTTTGGGTACACAATTTGACCCATATGATCTTGAGTTAATCTAGCTGATCTTGGTGACAGCTACGTTTAGCCACGTAAAAACCTATGAAGTTGTTTAAAACCAGCCTCAATCCCCACATGTTTTAGCCCTTGGTCCAGTTATGAGTTGTGGCTGGGGGTTTGACCCACTGGGCTGAACCACCAAGTGGGTTTCCAATCCCAACTTTCGTAGTGATGGATACATCATGATAAATCCATGTTTCATCGTTGTCCACGGTTTTGGTTGGTGTCATTTAATGTCATTTTGTCCATTTTTGGAGGCATATTCAATCCTGTTATATATATATATAAACCCCATGAAATCGCAAAAAAAACCTGAGGAGATGTGTCGTTTTACCCCATAAATCCCCATTTTTACCTTCCGGAAACTCTGTAAAGACAGAGAAGAGCGCCAAGGAACGACTGCAGCAGCAGCGGGAGTTGGGCCGAGGATCGTCGAACTTTGCTTTGGGGCCGCATGAGGTTGGGCCTTTCCAACGGGACTGACCGAGGGGTCATTTGACCCTTTTGGGGATTCACCAACTTGGATTTCAATCTAGATTTACCCTCTGGTTATGTCAAAATAGCTATTGAAAATGGCCATTTATAGTGGATTTTCCCATTAAAAATGGTGATTTTCCATAGCTATGTTAGTTTACCAGAGGGTAAGATGATTTAAGCCATTTTAGGTAATTAAATATTATACTCACAGGGGCTTAATTATTTCAATTGATTTCAATTGGCAATCCAGATTCTCTGGAATTCACCGTGAATAATTTCATTGGGAAACAAAAGCACCCTCTGTTAACAATTTACCCATTAAGAATGGTGATCTCTCTCTCTCTCTCTATCTCTCTCCATTTTCTAATATGTCCTATGCATTTCTATGCAAAAAATATTTGTTGTCTCGGATATTGGTGGTTTTCACTTTCCATTCTGAATGTGGGGATAACATGGGATAACTATGATTAACATTGATGAACTATGCCTGTGGGTTTTCCAAGCACCAGCAGATATGGCAAGCAGTGTTTTTTGGCGTTCCAAAAAGGACCTGGAAAGAACCGAGATTTGGTTCATTGCTTTGGTTAAACAGATATACCCCGCAGATACGATAACCATGGATAACCCACATATATATTAGAGACGATATTAAAAAAAAAAACGATCACCAGATATCACCAGGGTGACACAGCAACGTTTTCTGGGATGATCCTCCAGTGATGCTTTTTTATCGATTTTTTCAGGTTTTCGCACGCGGAAAAACGAAAAAATCGAGCCATGATCACAGTCCAGTTCTTCATATCGGGTCAAGATTGGTTTCCCAATGGTTTCCCAATGGTTTAGGAAAATATGACCAAAAACCGTTTATTGGGGTAAACCATCTCTGTGCGTTTTCAAATCGCGATCGCACGACATCGCACGACCGCATGACCAGCCCTATCCGTGGACCTACAGATTGACAGATGTCATTCCCACATTGACAAAGATGACAAAGCCATGCTTGGATATGGGCGTGTCTGAAAATGTGGTGCACCCTTCGAATGGCGAGTCTAGTGAGTCTAGTAGAGAAAATGAGGATTAACCAGTGGATTTAGGAGTATCATGGAGTATCCTATTTTCAGACCCATATCGAAGGCATCAAAAATGACTGAACCGATGCCCAATTTTCTTTGATGGTGACGACAGTCATATTCCGATTTGTGCAAGACATCGTTGTGATTTTCAAACGGATATTTGGAACCCTTAAGCCGTAGTTTGTTCGTTGCCCACATATCACATCAAACAGAAACCTTGCTGATATCCGGTTTCTTTGATACACGCTCAATTCAAGCCATACGGCGGAGTGTACTCCCCAATTTTGGTTTGGTGCAATAGATATTATATAATATTATATACATATATATTATATATATATAATTATATAATAATATATATATATGATTATATATGCACTCTCAGGGACGGAGGTGTATACAATAGAGTTGTACATGTTCGCACGTTCATACTAGTTTGACCTTGGATGGGTAATATTATGTAATATTATCCTTCCATTTGCTATAGGAGCATCATGGTTTATCTACTAGCCAACTTAAAAAATGTGTTTTTTCATTTTTTTCCAGGGTATCTAAGATTGACAATGGGTTTGTTGCTGCACCTGACAGGTCCGGCAAGGTTCGAAGCTGCCTGGCCGCAGTTTGGGGATGGCCTATGGCTTTTTTTGGTGATTCTTTATGGGATTTCATGGGATATGAAAGAGGGATATTTCATGGTATAAATCATGGGACAAATGAAGGTTTTTCATGGGATACCCTCTGGTAAACTAACGTAACTATGGAAAATCACCATGTTTTATGGGTAAATCCACTATTTCTATGGCCATTTTCAATAGCTATGTTGACATAACCAGAGGGTATATTTATGGATGTTCTCTCTGGTCTTCACGGCTTGGAAATGAAGTCTTTCTGGAGGCTACCCATCAGTGGGTCACCTATGAATGGGACATGTTTTTTTCCATCGGCATGTCACAGGTCACCGGAGGGTAGCCACAAACCGCTACAAGAGGCAAATAAATGGATGTGGGTCAAAATGGAAGACCGAAAATTAGACCACAGATGTGAATGTCTAGTTTAGTATGAACCATCCATAATTTTGGGGTACCTAATTTTGACCCATACCCAAATCCCAATTTTATGCGATTTTTTTCTATGATCAACATATGTCGTGACAGGTTACATGAGGTTGCAGTACTCCCATTCTAGATATCACAAGACCAGTAATTTGACCCACAAACATGAACCACATTCGCTTAGAAGTGAGGATTGGATCCTCCGATTTTTGTTAACAAAGACTCTTGTTGAGTCAAAATTATCATGGTTTGCCGTTGAAATCTAAGTTCGTTATAGTGAAAGAACCTATCCCTCTGCGATATGTCAATCCCAGCGTTGGTGAAAGGATATACCGTAGCATTTTTTCTGGAGAGATTCCCCCAAAAAAGGCCTCACATAGACATTGGATCAGAACTTTTGAATTGTTTGGTGAACATAAAGTTGCTCCTCATATGGGTGTCCTACTATTTTGGGGGTACTTTTCAAGTCACCATGGGTTTCAATACTAAGTTATAGATAGTATTAGATAGTTATAATCTATTGACTACATTGACTTGGATGGGGGTAGCCCAAACTGGAACCCCCCCATTTTCTTGATGTTTTTTTTGTTTTTGCCATGTTTTTTTGCCATGTTAAGCCATGTTACGATCTCCGGGCCCTCCAACGCTCCGAATGCTCCGAGGCATTTTCTCGACCTACACCATGGATTACGGAGGTGATGTCTTGGTGCGCCACAGCGAGGGTGAGACCTGGGCTCTGGTGATGAAGCTCTCCAAGATGCTTGGATGGGATCAATCCATCGAAGGGGTTTTATGGGAATCGAATGGGGACATGGATGGGATATGATGGGATATGATGGGATATGATGGGATATAACGATATATCATGGGATATAATGGTATAGAATATGGTGATATGTGTATATATATATATAATGTAATGGTATAGAATATGGTGATATATGTATATATATATATAGGGATGTAATGTAATCTGGGTAAATTATAAGGACCTCACTGCGACCGAACCTTCAGGTTAGTAAATTACTATGATTTGCCCAGATTTTTCATGGGACTTGTATAATTGATTTTCATGAGAATTATTGGGATAGAATCGGATATAATTTATAATGGAATATAACCTACTTGAGGATGCAGTTGGGACCAGTTTGGATGCCTTCTTTTATGGCTAACAACCATGGGATTTTAATCTCCATAAGTTGGGAATGTTGGGATATGGGGCTACTATATGTTTATACAGACACAGTATGGTAATCCTAACTGCACCGCCAAGCAGGTGTGGGGTGTCATGGTGAGAACATGATGGACAGACCCCGAGGGGCGTGGTTTCATCTATGCTTAAGAACCCTACCATTCGGATGAAGCTCCCAACTCTTTTTGACATATCTGTTGATATTTCCTGAAACCAGAAATGGTTGAAATGGCATACAAGAATGGGGCTCAAACCATGAACTAGATATTAATAGAATGACATGGAAGACAGAACTACGAGATCCAATCAAGCCGCGGGCTAAGCGGGACAGAGATTGATTGTAATTTTCCTGGGGAGATCCTCGAAATATAGTTGAGTTTCAGAAGTTGAGTTTGAGATAACCAGAAAGAATGATAAGATCAATTGCGATCAGTCGTGCAGGTCACAAGACAGAGAATGCAACATCACTGTCGGTCAATCCAAAATCAGAGTTTGAATAAAAGACTCTGGCAAATCCTGGGTATACTCCCCTTAAGTTTACCATGGAAGTGGGGGACACAAAACTGTTTGTTTGATTTAAAAGTTGAAAAAAGTCTAGTTCCCCGGGGATTTCCAGGAACCAGCCTGGTCAAACCATAGTTCAAGCTCCAACCCTTCTGGAACATGTTGTGGTTGTGGTTGTTGTTGTTGTGGTGGTGGTGCCGGGGATGCGGGGATGCGGGTGGAAAAAAGGAACGTTTCAGGTTTTTGAACAACGGCTGAAAGCCAACTAAAAAAGGTTCCATCAAGCGTGCCTTTTTGGAGGGTTCCAGATGGTGTAGAAAACAAGGCCCTTTGGAGAAGGCAACAATAGTGTGATTTAAAGATTTACATTAAACACAACATTTACATTTAATCGTCTAGTTTGATCAGCAGCTAATCATTATAATATCATGTCCCATTTTTACACTTCCCATATCTGGACGATAAACATGGTGAAACTTCTACCTACAACAAACATGGTGATTCTCCAGCTCGCCATGTGAATTTTTCAGAGAGGGTCCCATATAATTTCTCGTCCTGGAATCACTGCCGGGGAATCACGATGATGATTCTTGCCTTGATCAACAGTGGAGCGAAACTTATGTTGTGTTTGGAAATGTGTTTGGAAATTGGACATGTGATTCTTGTTCTTGTTGGTTGGTTGGTTGGTTGGTTGGTTGGTTGGTTGGTTGGTTGGTTGGTTGGTTGGTTTGTTGTTGTTTGTTGTTGTTTGTTGTTGTTTGTTGTTGCTGTTGGTGTTGTTGTTGGTGTTGTTGTTGTTGTCGTTGTTGTTGTTTGTACCACATGTTTTGATATGTTTTGCTGGTGTCAAGTCCAAGCTTTGCTGCTTTTATCCGCACGGTTTGACAAGTGAACTTCCGTTGTTTCTTCATTGGCACAATGTTCAGAGTGGTGACACCTATCAGGATCAAATATATATATATATATAATTATATATATACACAGTATATACGTGTGTGTGTATATATATATATATTTAAGGCTAAAAAGTGATGCCATTTTTTTTTGTGAGTGCGGATTTCTTCCATGGCTACCCCAAAAATTTCCATTTGGAGCCGTTGAGATTTACGGTCCCTGCCTGGGTGACAGCCGCCACCCAGGAACGACTTTTGCCACAACAGCCCAAGGCCGCGGTAAACCCGACGGACGGCCGGCCCGGGTTGGCTGGAAAGCGGTGAAAGTGGTGATTTTCCACGGTTGGAATGCAGGGATTTTCAGGGCTGAGTTGTGTTGAAAAATGAAGGGTAGTCATGATTTTTTTATACAACTGAGTGTCAGTCAAATAACTATAGTCTTCAAGACCTTTCTCAGGGTCTATGTTGATTGGGGGTTGATAGATCCAGTACTACACCCCTGGTAGAATGATAATGATGTTAAGAGCAATGTTTAATTTAATTATATACGCATGATTATGTATCTCATAGTTTACTTGAGTGGGTGTCCCTTTTCTGGTGGCCAACATACCCCGCAACCAGCCGACGATGGTTGTACCGGAAGTAATAAAAAAACAAAGCCTTTCGACCTAGCTGGATCCCAACATATCCCAAGTATGAATGGTGTTCGATGTTTTAAACAGCTTCCAAATCCCATGACGGATCCATGGTGCTGGTATATATGCTAACATTTGGGGTATATTGATGGGATCCATGATACCATATATAGCATACATAGATCCGTCATGGGAAATTTGCAATGCCAGGTGGACGGATGGCAAGGAATTCAAGGCCGAAAAGATGTTCGACACCCACATCCCAAAGCACAAGGAGCTGGCGAGCAGCGAAAGATATAGAACAAAAAACAGGAAAAATAGTGATCTGAAGTGATCTGACAGTGGTGAAGATTCGCATTTTTTTTTGATGGTCATGTTTCGGATGTGAACCCACATCAGGTTGAAATGACCGCAGAACATCATACACGCAGCCTTTTTTAGCAGTAGTTTAGTGGAATATGTAATGGGAACCAGGTGTGATTCTCCCATAGATTTTCCAGTGGATGGTTGCGAAATCCTGCGCCAGTTCATAGGTGGTTTATATCCCATGACGGATCCATGGTGCTGGTATGCTAACATGACTGGGGTATATTGATGGGATCCATGGAGCACCATATATAGCAGCACCGTTAGGATCCTATATGGGTAATGGGATTATAAACATTTATAAACCACCATTTTTTATATATAATACAATGGGATTATAATCTATTATAATGGGATTATATTGTCCCATCAGTGGTTGAGGATATAACACTATTCCACACTATCCCATTCTTCATAGGGAAAAACAACATGTTTCAACCCGTCACCGCCTCGCAGGAGTACGATGCCAAGAGCTTGGCCTTCCACAAACTCGAGGGTGTCAGCGCCATCAAGATCCAAACGGTGCGCGACGAGGGTATGCTGGGGTTATTCTGTCCGTATGGATCCAGATTAGGAGAACGGTCAAAAACCATCCAAAAACCCCGAAAAACCCTAGGTTTCCCTATCGTTTTTTTGAAGCCCAGTTACCAACCAGATACTTGGAACCAAAAAGTTTGGTGGTTCTTCGCTGTGAAAAACCTATGTCGATGAGCTAATATGAGCTAATCATGTTGACTCATATCATTTTTGGCTCCCCATTCTCTTCAATTCTCTTCGGGGACGGAATTAGTCACAAGATGTTTGCACCCAGCAGAAGGATTTCACCAGCAAAGGTTTGCGAAACCTGGCGGGAATCTCTACAGATTGGGGGATGGAGGTAAGGATCAAACGTCTGAAGACGTTCAATGTTCCGTTTCTTAGTTCCAGAAGAAGCATTACGTTGTTGGGGGGAAGCCAAAAATCATTGATATTCCATGATTATGTGGATTATGTGGATTATGTGGATTATGTGGATTATGTGGATTATATGGTAAAGCCAATACAGAACTTAAAAACACAACTTGGGAATGGGTTATACCACCCATTTCTGGCAAGATTGATGATGGTTTTTCTTATTGGGTTTACTAACATTACTGCTATGGAAAATCCTCCATGTGTTGATTTTCCCAGCTTGAAACGTCCATCGAACGAGGGGATTTCTTCTTGGTTCTGCCACTTGGCCGACCGTTTGTCTCGCAAAAAGCGCGCGCAGAATCGAAAGGGCTTCAAGGATGCCGTGGTGATCGACTTCGAAGAACCAGGCGTGATTAAACAACTTTGGGTTTGACTGGGGCGTAGTGGGATTTACTGGGATCATATGGAATTATAGGAAATGATTGGGCATTACTGGAAAAAAAACTTTGGGTTTGACTGGGACTTGCTGTAGACTGTAGACTTACTGTGATTTGCTGGGATTATATGGAAATTCTGGAAGTATAGGGAATTACTGGGAATTATTGGGGACGGAATTGCTGGGACTACATGGAATTAACGGGATTTGAGACACGATTTTGCCCATGGATTTGATGTTGGGACAGACTGCGCAGAGATGTTGATGGAAAGTAACGATCCCATGTTTTTTTTGTCACCTCACGATGCTGGATGTGTTTTGTGGCTCTAGACCAGGAACGCCTGAGAAGCTGATCACCACCAACGACATCAAGATCTCTCCCAAGCACGACTTTAACAAGAAGGTCTTCTGGAAGCCACTTGTTCGACAAGCAGCGCATGGCCCATGCAAGTCAATGGGTTATCAGCTCAACAGAGTCACCCAAAAAAGTCAACCCTTGGATTCGCTGATTTTGAATTCTCAATGGGAAATCCCCTACCTCGGGACATCTCTGGACTCCAAAAAGGCGGTTTTTTTCTGGGGTTCCTTAACCAATTCCAAGAATGCTGTGGTTCTTTTGGCTCAAGTCTGACTTGATTGCGACCCAGGACTCGATTTTCAACCAGAAACATGGGATGATGATCCCAATTGACATGGTTTTCAGGGGCTTGAAGCCACCAACCAGTGTAAGTATTACACCTATCCAGGCCAAGTTTGAGCTATGTTCATGTACAGGAACTGTATGTGCGCTTCCTACCGGAGCGAGCTCTACCTACCGAGAAAATAAGAAAAACTGCCTTTCCCACCTTGCCCTGCCCAACCTCCCCCGCGGCTACCCTGCTACAATACCGTTGTAGTTTAGGTGAAGACCCTCATGTTTGTGGTTTGGACAATGTTAAACCCAGCTTAAATATCATCATTTCTGGGTACTTGCAGCTGATTAGTCGTATCCCTGTGTGTTTTCTCTTTATGAGTATCCTGATGTTGTTTATACCACACACAGATACATATTTAGCTTAGATTATGATGAGCAAGAAGACCCATTTGCAGGGATCAGCCAATGTGGATGCGGTGATACACCCTGAAATTTCGGTGCTGATCCTTATTACGGTTTAAAACATGTCAACACCCTTACGAAATATCATTATTACGGCTATTTGGATCTGATATGATCTGATTGTATGTGAATATATTCTATTTAGATCTATTTGGTATATTATGATTGAATCCCTTCTATTTGTTGTGGGTCCTGGCCTATATTATATATGCATTTTGGTTTCTTGACTCCCCTAATATGCTACTTGGGATGTTGATTCACAGATGGGCAATGACACCAGGAACCTCAGATGTTGGTCATTTTTTTCGCAACAGGTACTGGTTGGTGGTTTGGAACATTTTTTACTTTTCCGTATGTTGGGAATGTCATCATCCCAACTGAATTTCATATTTTTCAGAGGGGTAGGTATACCACCAACCAGGGTACTAACCATCCCATATCTCAGCAATACGCAATCTTGACCTATTCACCGATGTTATGTCCATATCTGGCTTAAATGCACAAAGTGCAAAAATGCCAAAAGTGGTGCAATTACGCTCATATGGAGAAAAGCCGCCCAAAAAGTAGAAATCTCTCAAATGAGCATTTATTAGTGTTTTTTCGAGGATACAGGTACCTATGATGAGTTCCTATATGCTTTTGTTGTTTTCCCATCGAGATTTTAATAAGCGCCGTGGCGTCGCCGCTCAGGAAGTGGGAACACGAGTTTGGCCATTCCCGTCAGCGGGCTCCCGCCTTCATGCGCGCCGACAAGTTCGTGACGGACCCCGCGCCAGAGTGCCGCACCTGGGGCCGCAGATTGCCCCCCACAATGTGGGGCCCCCAAGATAGCTAAGTTGGTTTATAACTCCAATAACTATGGTTTATGGTACTTATAACTATAGTTATGGGAGTTTATAAACCAACTTATAACTGGGGGGCCCCACATTGCAAGAGGTAACCATCCAATGATGCGGCAGTGTATTTACCAATGTTGGGTGTATTTAGGTGATCCGTCCCAAAAACATCTAAAAAACCATGGTTCTTATATCCATTATCCATTAATTATCCAAATATATTCAAATTAATCCTGTTAAGAACTATGTTAATCCTGTTAACTATCCATTATCCCTGTTATTATTTTTCTTCTCCAGGTTCTTTTCTTGTTTTGTTGTCGCCCGACCCGAGGCACGAACGCCGCGGAGAACAAGATTTCAGGCTGCGGCAAGGCCAGGGCGGCCAGGCTGTGGGAAATGTTTTTTCCCGAATGCGTAGTGAAGGGTTCCCGTTTATAGTTGGGGGTCTGGGGGTTGGACCCGTGTTCGCCGCCAGTTGGTCGGCGCGTCGTTTTCGCGACGTTTTTCGCGACGTTTTTCGCGTCGTTTTTCGCGACGTTTTTCGCGTCGTTTTTCGCGTCGTTTTTCGCGTCGTTAATTCGGTGTCTATAGGGGAAGCTGCAAAACCTCGTGTCTTTTGCGACGTAGATGTCGCACTGTCTATAGGGGAAGCTGCAAAACCTCGTGTCTTTTGCGACGTAGATGTCGCAGTGTCTATAGGGGGAAGCTGCAAAACCTCGTGTTTTCTGCTACGTAGATGTCGCAGTGTCTATAGGGAAAGCTGCAAAACCTCGTGTCTTTTGCGACGTAGATGTCGCAGTGTCTATAGGGGAAGCTGCAAAACTTCGTGTTTTTTGGTACCTAGATGTCGCAGTGTCTATAGGGGAAGCTGCGAAACCTCGTGTTTTCTGCTACGTAGATGTCGCACTGTCTATAGGGGAAGCTGCAAAACCTCGTGTCTTTTGCGACGTAGATGTCGCAGTGTCTATAGGGGAAGCTGCAAAACCTCGTGTTTTCTGCTACGTAGATGTCGCAGTGTCTATAGGGGAAGCTGCAAAACTTCGTGTCTTTTGCGACGTAGATGTCGCAGTGTCTATAGGGGAAGCTGCAAAACTTCGTGTTTTTTGGTACCTAGATGTCGCAGTGTCTATAGGGGAAGCTGCAAAACCTCGTGTTTTCTGCTACGTAGATGTCGCACTGTCTATAGGGGAAGCTGCAAAACCTCGTGTCTTTTGCGACGTGGATGTCGCAGTGTCTATAGGGGAAGCTGCAAAACCTCGTGTTTTCTGCTACGTAGATGTCGCAGCGTCTATAGGGGAAGCTGCAAAACCTCGTGTCTTTTGCGACGTAGATGTCGCACTGTCTATAGGGGAAGCTGCAAAACTTCGTGTCTTTTGCGACGTAGATGTCGCAGTGTCTATAGGGGAAGCTGCAAAACCTCGTGTTTTCTGCTACGTAGATGTCGCAGTGTCTATAGGGGAAGCTGCAAAACCTCGTGTCTTTTGACGTAGATGTCGCAGTGTCTATAGGGGAAGCTGCAAAACCTCGTGTTTTTTGTTACGTAGATGTCGCAGTGTCTATAGGGGAAGGTGCAAAACCTCGTGTTTTCTGCTACGTAGATGTCGCAGTGTCTATAGGGGAAGCTGCAAAACCTCGTGTCTTTGCTACGTGGATGTCGCAGTGTCTATAGGGGAAGCTGCAAAACATTGCAAAACCTCGTGTCTTTTGCTACGTGGATGTTGCGGTGTCTATAGGGGAAGCTGCAAAACCTCGTGTCTTTTGTTGGGTGGATGTTGCCGTGTCTATAGGGGAAGGTGCAAAACCTCGTGTCTTTTGCTACGTGGATGTTGCGGTGTCTATAGAGGGAAGCTGCAAAACCTCGTGTCTTTTGGTGCGTCGATGTCGCAGTGTCTATAGGGGGAAGCTGCAAAACCTCGTGTCTTTTGGTACGTGGATGTCGCCGTGTCTATAGGGGAAGCTGCAAAATCTCGTGTCTTTTGCGACGTAGATGTCGCAGTGTCTATAGGGGAAGCTGCAAAACCTCGTGTTTTCTGCTACGTAGATGTCGCAGTGTCTATAGGGGAAGCTGCAAAACCTCGTGTCTTTTGCGACGTAGATGTCGCAGTGTCTATAGGGGAAGCTGCAAAACTTCGTGTTTTTTGGTACCTAGATGTCGCAGTGTCTATAGGGGAAGCTGCGAAACCTCGTGTTTTCTGCTACGTAGATGTCGCACTGTCTATAGGGGAAGCTACAAAACCTCGTGTTTTTTGCTACGTAGATGTCGCAGTGTCTACAGGGGAAGCTGCAAAATCTCGTCTCTTTTGCTGCGTCGATGTCGCCGTGTCTATAGGGGAAGCTGCAAAACCTCGTGTTTTCTGCTACGTAGATTTCGCAGTGTCTATAGGGGAAGCTGCAAAACCTCGTGTTTTTTGCTGCGTAGATGTCGCAGTGTCTATAGGGGAAGCTGCAACACCTCGTGTCTTTTGCTACGTGGATGTCGCCGTGTCTATAGGGGAAGCTGCAACACCTCGTGTCTTTTGCTGCCTCGATGTCGCAGTGTCTATAGGGGAAGCTGCAAAACATCGTGCTTTTTGCTACGTGGACGGTCGCAGTGTCTATAGGGGAAGCTGCAACACCTCGTGTTTTTTGCTACGTAGATGTCGCAGTGTTTATAGGGGAAGCTGCAAAACTCTCGTGCTTTTTGCTACGTGGACGTCGCAGTGTCTATAGGGGAAGCTGCAACAACTCGTGTTTTGCTACGTGGATGTCGCAGTGTCTATAGGGGAAGTAGTTTGTGCGAGCTTTGTAGTACACAATAGTACTGGAACGTGTTTGTGCATGTGTAGTACACAGTAGTACTGGGAAGTGCTTTGTGCAAGCTTTGTAGTACACAGTAGTACTGGAACGTGTTTGTGCATGTGTAGTACACAGTAGTACTGGGAAGTGCTGTGCAAGCTTTGTAGTACACAGTAGTACTGGGAACAGCTTTGTGCAAGCTTTGTAGTACACAGTAGTACTGGGAACGTTTTTGTGCGAGGTTTGTAGTGCACAGTAGTACTGGGAAGTGCTGTGCAAGCTTTGTAGTACACAGTAGTACTGGGAACGTTTTTGTGCGAGGTTTGTAGTGCACAGTAGTACTTGGAAGTAGTTTGTGCGAGCTTTGTAGTACAAAGTAGTACTGCGAACGACTTTGTGCAAGCTTTGTAGCACACAGTAGTACTGGGAACGTGTTTGTGCGAGTTTTGTAGTACACAATAGTACTGGGAAGTGCTTTGTGCAAGCTTTGTAGCACACAGTAGTACTGGGAACAGCTTTGTGCAAGCTTTGTAGTACACAGTAGTACTGGGAAGTAGTTTGTGCGAGCTTTGTAGTACACAGTAGTACTGCGAACGACTTTGTGCAAGCTTTGTGTACACAGTAGTACTGGGAACGACTTTGTGCAAGCTTTGTAGTACACAGTAGTACTGGGAACGATTTTGTGCAAGCTTTGTAGTACACAGTAGTACTGGGAAGTGCTTTGTGCAAGCTTTGTAGTGCAAAGTAGTACTGGGAAGTGCTTTGTGCAAGCTTTGTAGTACAAAGTGGTACTGGGAAGTGCTTCGTGCAAGCTTTGTAGTACAAAGTGGTACTGGGAAGTAGTTTGGGCGAGCTTTGTAGTACACAGTAGTGCTGGAACGTGTTTGTGCGAGCTTTGTAGTACACAGTAGTAATGGAACGTGTTTGTGCAAGTTTTGTAGTACACAGTAGTACTGGAACGTGTTTGTGCGAGCTTTGTAGTACACAGTAGTACTGGGAAGTGCTTTGTGCAAGTTTTGCAGTACACAGTAGTACTGGGAAGTAGTTTGTGCGAGCTTTGTAGTACACAGTAGTACTGGAATGGCTTTGTGCAAGCTTTGTAGTAAAAAGTGGTACTGGGAAGTGCTTTGTGCAAGCTTTGTAGTACACAGTAGTACTGGGAAGTGCTTTGTGCAAGCTTTGTAATACACAGTAGTACTGGGAACGACTTTGTGCAAGCTTTGTAGTACAAAGTAGTACTGCGAACGACTTTGTGCAAGCTTTGTAGTACACAGTAGTACTGGGAACGGCTTTGCAAGCTTTGTAGTACAAAGTGGTACTGGGAAGTAGTTTGTGCAAGCTGTGTAGTACACAGTAGTACTGGGAAGTGCTTTGTGCAAGCTGTGTAGTACACAGTAGTACTGGGAAGTGCTTTGTGCAAGCTGTGTAGTACAAAGTACTGGGAAGTAGTCTGTGCAAGCTTTGCAGTACAAAGTAGTACTGGGAAGTGCTTTGTATAGTGTGGAGTGGGGAGTGTAGAGCGTGTAGAGTGTGGAATGTGTAGTGTAGATTGTAAAAAGTTGTAGTGTAAAGTGTATAGAGTGTAAAGAGTAGAGTGTGTGTAGAGTGTAGTGTAGTGTAGTGTAAGTGTGGAGTGCTAAGTGTGGAGTGTGGAGTGTAAAGTGTGGAGTGTAAAGTATGGCGTGTGGAGTGTAAAGTGTGGAGTATGGAGTGAGGAGTGTGGTGTGTGTAGAGTGTAGAATGTGGTGGAGTGTGGCGTGTGGAGTGTGGAGTATGGAGTGTAGTGTGTGGAGTGAGGATTGAGGAGTGTGGAGTGTAAAGTGTTGAGTGTGGAGTGAGGAGTGTAAAGTGTAAAGTGTGGAGTGTAAACTGTAGAGTGTGGAGTGCGGAGCGGAAAGTGTCGAGTGTGAAGTGTAGAGTGTCAAGTTAAGTGTAGAGTGTAAAGTGTAGAGTGTGGAGTGTGGAGTGTAAAGTGTAGTGTGCGGAGTGTGGAGTGTAAAGTGTGGAGTGTGCAGTGGGTAAAGTGTGGAGTGTGGCAGGTGGTGGTGATCTCGTTGTGCTGGTGATGTTGATGTGCTGGTGATGCTGTTGTGTTGGTGATATTGTTGTGATTTCATTGCGCTGGTGATATTGTTGTGCTGGTTGTGATTACGTTGTGCTTGTGGTGGTGTTGTTGTGCTGGTTAGTTGTCTCTTTGTGAACCGCACGATGCATGCAAACAAAGGTTCGTTTTCCTATTGCAGAGGTTTGCACTCGTAGTCCAAGAACGTGAATACATTCGGGTTCGTGGCTTCCATCTTGTTTTTTGGAGCTTCAGACCCGACAATAAAGGACACTTTATCATGATGTCATTATGTTTACTGTGAAAATTCATGGAAATTGAGGATGAAATGAGCATTTTGGGGGGGTTCAGACCCGACTTTCAGGAGACTTTTCCACTGCGGGTGCCATCCCCGCCCCAGGCCTGCGTCTTTTGCATGCAAGTGGGCGACGGTCACGGATGCCCTGTGAAGGGCGGTCACAACGACATCAGCGTGGGCATTGGATTGAGCCAATCCTACTGTGGCGGCGGAAACAGGACCTGGGTTCAAGGTGGTGCTCCGGGTACCAATTTTTATAGGCTTTATGGTAGATCGATCCGTAGTTCACAGGCTTATAAACCAAGAAAAATACCCGGGGGGGACCTTGTTGATATTTCAGCGCAGAATCAGCATTTGTTCAGCAAAAAAAAGGAATCTCACCGGACTTTGGTCTAAAAAAACAGTTGAGGCCGTAGGCTGAAAGGATCAGAGAATGGGTTTGTCAAAAAATCGGCTAGCCCTGAATCCACTGATGAATCATCAGTATCCCTTTGATTTAAACATGAAAAATTTGGGGGCTATACTCCAGTTTTGGACAGACTCAACTGAATGGAAACACTGCTATCCATTTGTCAGGAGGAGCTATGGGGATCCATATTCCCGAGAAAAAATGGGGTCCAATGGGAAGCCACGGAGCGACGCATAGAGTTTCCTAAGCACATGATACCACAAAAGTTGTGATGATCATGGATTATCATTCAAGTAGCCTATATAGATATATTCTAGACATACCTAGACCCTCCAAATACCCATAGAAATGGTGTTTTACCCCAGAATTGTTAAAGTCATACTCTTACCATTTTATGGGGTATTTGAAGGCTCCATGTATAGGTATGAATATCACATTTGGATGTGTCTGAAACGGGGAATACTCAGCTCCCAAAATGGCCAGTTACATTCGCAAAATGTTAATAGACTATCCCATGACGGATCCATGTATTGGTATATATGCTAACATAAAGGGGGTATATTGATGGTAAATGTTACCATACAAACATCCCTACCCTCTTAAAAATGGAATTTGACGGGGGTGAGTCGTACTGAAATTTCATTTTAAAATTCTATTTTTGCAATCATGTTTGCTCAATGATCAATATTCCTCATCATTCCATGTCATTGGCAAGCAGATGAAAATTAAGTATTTGCGCTTAGCTCCGGAGGAGCTAAGCACATGTCAGACTGAAGCAGCACATATGTAGGGATGGCATCCCTCCAAAAATTGCGCCGCCGTCATCATACTTGCGCTTAGCTCCTCCGGAGCTAAGCGCAAGTATTTTCTAACCAGTGCCCAAGACTTGTTAAGAAATGTTACTTTACAATTCCATTTGAGGCGTTGGATCACTATCCCAGGGTTTCCAAGCAAAAAAAATGGAATTCGACAGCTTGGTTTTGTCCCCCTCGCCCTCCCCCTTTATAGGGGTAGGGATATATAAACCACAACTATTGATGGTAAATGTTAGCATATATAGCATACATGGAGGGAAAGATCACCACAACCCGCCCCGCCTCTCCAGGGATGACTGCAGTAGCAGTGGCGACTGGGTCGGTGACAGCCGCACGCTGGTCTGGGCCAAGTGGAGGTGCGGATCGCGGGGTGTCATCAAACGTGGCTGCCCTAAAAATCACCTATGAACAAAATATGAACATAGGAACAGGAAAAAATATATTAGGAAAAATTTCCCTATAATTTTATTAATATTTTTCCATGTTCCTATATGTTTTTTAATTCCTAACATATTGGAAAATCATAGGAACATGGGAAAAAACACGTTGAGTTCGCTGGGAAAATCATCGAACCTATAGCTGTTTTTTTTTCGCAAGCAACGTTTGATTACCGTAGGAGATATATCTCGGTACATCCCTGATTTTTTTAGCCATTACATAAACCTTGTTAATGGGTGTATATGGTAGTACCTCCAAGTTAGGTTCCTGAGTCATGGCCCATTGGCCACTGAATTTCGATCTATCCCCAGAGGTGTCATGGTCAAGTTAGACTGGTGGATGGCCATCCATCCTTGATGGGATAAAAATATCCATGCTTGCAGAATTCCTGTGGCATGGGATGGATGACCATAAACCATTCCATATAATGCCATATAACTTCACCTATCCTCTAATATTGATTGGGGAGAACCATTTGAAATTTCCGGAAAGCTTTGAATGTAGCCAGAATTGGATTTGAGGAACCCAAATGGGAAGCTAAGCCTCCAAGAATTTGAGTTGGCCATGGAAATTGACGATATTTTGACCATGAAACCAAGTGACAGGCAGATTTTCATGGATTCTGCAGTGACCTGTTTGTCTACCAGATGTTAAAACTAGACGACGGATGGCCCGAGAGCGTAGAGGAGCAGAGTCTTCTGTTGTTAGTATGGAGACACTATATTAAAGATGTATTATAGGCAGACGAGAAGAGTAGTATCAAGACAATATATGACTAGTACAAGACAATAGTTTGCATCGTATTTTTGTAAAGTTTTTCATACACAGAACTTTTTACAGACAGACGCTTTTGCACACAGAAGCTTTTACACACAGACGCTTTTACACACAGACGCTTTTACACACAGACGCTTTTACACACAGACGCTTTTACACACAGACGCTTTTACACACAGACGCTTTTACACGCAGAAGCTTTTACACACAAACACTTTTACACACAGACGCTTTACAAACAGACGCTTTTACACACAGACGCTTTTACATTCAGACGCTTTTACACACAGACGCTTTTACACACAGACGCTTTTACACACAGACGCTTTTACACGCAGAAGCTTTTACACACAAACACTTTTACACACAGACGCTTTTACACACAGACGCCTTTACACACACAGACGCTTTTACACACAGACGCTTTTACACGCACACAGACGCTTTTACACCAGACGCTTTTACACACAGACGCTTTCACGCACAGAAGCTTTTACACACAGACGCTTTTACACACAGACGCTTTTACACACAGACGCTTTTTACACACAGGCTCTTTTACACACAGACGCTTTTACACACAGAGACTTTTACACACAGAGACTTTTACACACAGACGCTTTTACACACAGACGATTTTGCACACAGAGACTTTTACACCCAAACACTTTTACACACAGAGACTTTTACACACAGACGATTTTGCATACAGAGACTTTTACACCCAAACACTTTTACACACAGAGACTTTTACAAACACAGACGCTTTTACACACAGAAGCTTTTACACACAGACGCTTTTACACACAGACGCTTTTACACACAGACGCTTTTACACACAGACGCTTTTACACACAGACACTTTTACACACACGCTTTTACACAGACGCTTTTACACACAGACGATTTTACACACAGACGCTTTTACACACAGACGCTTTTACACACAGACGCTTTTAAACACACAGAAGCTTTTACCACAGTAAAAATCGAAATTTTTCCTCAGTTTTTTGACCATCGCCCCCTCATTTCGTGCGAAAGGGTTGCTCCCGTCACAGTAAAATCGAAATTTTTCCTCAGTTTTTGACGATCGACCCTCATTTCGTGCGAAAGGGTTGCTCCGGCACAAGTAAAATCGAAATTTTTCCTCAGTTTTTGACGATCGACCCTCATTTCGTGCGAAAGGGTTGTTTTAGCACAAGTAAAATCGCAATTTTTCCTCAGTTTTTGACGATCGACCCTCATTTCGTGCGAAAGGGTTGCTCCGGCACAAGTAAAATCGCAATTTTTCCTCAGTTTTTGACAATCGACCCTCATTTCGTGCGAAAGGGTTGCTCCGGGGGCAAGTAAAATCGCAATTTTTCCTCAGTTTTTGACGATCGACCCTCATTTCGTGCGAAAGGGTTGCTCGGGGGCAAGTAAAATCGCAATTTTTTCTCAGTTTTTGACGATCGACCCTCATTTCGTGCGAAAAGGTTGCTCGGGGACAAGTAAACTCGCAATTTTTCCTCAGTTTTTTGACGATCGACCCTCATTTCGTGCGAAAGGGTTGCTCGGGGGCAAGTAAAATCGCAATTTTTTCTCAGTTTTTGACGATCGACCATCATTTCGTGTGAAAGGGTTGCTCCGGTACAATTAAAAAAAAAAAATCGCATTTTGTCCTCGGACCAGTTTTGACATCGACCCTCATATTCGTGCGAAAGGGTTGACTTTTCGTTACTCAATCCCGCCGGTCCAACCCTCGGCCTACAGAGAGAAAGATAAAGAAGGCGAGAGAGAGAAAAAGGAGAGAGAAAGGAGAGAGAATGAGAGAGAGAGAAGATGTGAAGATGAGAAGGTGTGAGAGAAAGTGTGAAGATGAGAAGGGTGTGAGAGAAGATGTGAAGATGAGAAGGTGTGAGAGAAGATGTGAAGATGAGAAGGTGTGAGAGAAGATGTGAAGATGAGAAAGGTGTGAAGATGAGAAGGTGTGAGAGAAGATGTGAAGATGAGAAGGTGTGAGAGAAGATGTGAAGATGAGAAGGTGTGAGAGAAGATGTGAAGATGAGAGGGTGTGAGAGAAGATGTGAAGATGAGAAGGTGTGAGAGAAGATGTGAAGATGAGAAGGTGTGAAGATGAGAAGGTGTGAGAGAAGATGTGAAGATGAGAAGGTGGGAGAGAAGATGTGAAGATGAGAAGGTGGGAGAGAAGATGTGAAGATGAGAAGGTGTGAGAGAAGATGTGAAGATGAGAAGGTGGGAGAGAAGATGTGAAGATGAGAAGGTGTGAGAGAAGATGTGAAGATGAGAAGGTGTGAGAGAAGATGTGAAGATGAGAAGGTGTGAGAGAAGATGTGAAGATGAGAAGGTGTGAAGATGTGAAGATGAGATGACAGACCCCCACTATTGGAAGAACCCTGCGCTCAGACGCTCTCGGGAAAAAACAATGATTCCACGAACAAAACTTAGAGTACATTCTGAGTGTGGGATTCATCAATTTCCCTTCATAATGGCACGTATACCCATTGCTGGGAGGCTGTGAGCTTCAAGTGGGCTGGTCATCCGAGTAGCAATGGCCGGTTGACCCAACAACGCCAAGCCCCCCGTGCCATTTTTTACACCAGCGGTCACCGTCCCCGGGGTGCCCTTTTTTTGGGTCACCAGTGTCATCACCATCACCAGTCGGGGTCACCAGTGTCACCAGTGTCACCAGTCACCAGTTCGCGCCAGTTGCAAGAAGCACGAGGTGGGCCAGTGCCTGGGATCCCGTCACTTTGGTAACTGGGCGAAGAAGGGGAGACGTTTCTGGTCAGTCCGTGCAGAAGATGGTTGGAAAACAGTCCAACTTCTGCCCAAAAGGTGCTACTCCAAAACCATCCAAAGTCTATTTAAGTCTATAATATTATAAATTGATCATATCTTATCATGGCATTTCTGAATGCCGCTGGCCAAAATTTGCCCAAATAAATCAGCCTTGGCCCATGGCCCGTGGCGGTTCGTCGCACCAAGGCATCTGTGGAGAGTTGGAACTGGACGACTGCGATACCCACTTCGTTCATGTGGTGACTGATGAGGACAAGGCTGAAGGAGTTTCCTGGCACGGATCCTGGGAGAGCTCGGATATAGCAAGCCACCTGGTAGACTATGGTTTGGTGGAAAATGATGGCCCAATAAACGAGATGTTCGATGATTTGATGGTACCTATTCGAAATGGTGATTTTTCAGATATTACATTACCAGAGGATATCTGGAGAAAACATCTACAGTATTCAATCCCACAAGTTCTTGTGAAAAACTGGGACCTCCAGGACTGGGAAGGTATTTCATGCGTCATCTCGAGGATGCACCTACGATTTCTGGTAGAATCGATGTATGAATCCATAGGAAGACTGCCCATAGACGTGCAACAAAAAAAAGTTGGCAGTTTCACGCCGCTTGAAGCACACGGGTGGTGTCATGTTTCGCCACAAAATGGCCAGGGCTGCTTGCGATCGAGCCAGTATTCCCATGATCAAAACGTTCTGAAAGCTTGGAAGTTAATATATGTTAATCTGTTGCCAAACTCATGAACCGTTCACTAAACCGAATTTCATGAACCATCCCCACTTTACTTCATGACTTCATCAATCTCAGGGTAGTTTTTTCTCGGCCCCTTTTTGGACGGAAACCATGGATTTATGTAGTGAGATGAGACAGACTGGTTATTAGATGTTTATTGAAAACTCGCCACGCAAACTCATTTCCCATTGATTGATAACCATGTCAAATACAAGGATCAAACCATAGACCGTGATTACGGGGAATACTTCCCCAAACTTTACTGTACCCATTAACCAATCGTCCGCTTCAACATGGAGAATCGTCACATTGAATCCACCCGTTTTGATGATAAAACATGTTAGATATCCCTGTTGCTATAGTCACAACACCACTTCCGCCCAAAGATTGTTGAACGATGAAGCCTCATTCTTGTTGTTGGTGCTATTCACTTAAATGTATAAGCCAAGTTTTCGCATGTTCTTTCGCATGTGTTCCATTGATGTGGGTATGGGTTAAAGATGCTTAAAGCCTGTAGGCGAAATCTTTGAAGGGATGCACGTCCACAAATCCCAGCAGTCACAGGATTAACTCACGCAGTTCGCCATGTTTTTTCCAAGTGTTGATTCGATGATTTAAAAGCCATGGTAAACACTGGTAAGCATTCAGAATAGCCAATTGTTTGATGTTTTGCAAAGATGTTCCCAAATTCTTTTTCAAACTATAAAAAATCTGAAAAACCCGGGATTTCCCCATGTTTCCACCGGATGCAAAAACAAATTCATGGCCCGTGGATGGCCCAAACCATCTTCTCCATCCAGCATGGATAGCCCGACAATGCCCGATGGCCCCGAGGCATTCTTGCAATGTGCTTCGGTGGACGGGCAATGTGTGGCCAAGGGACCTGCCTGCTTTGGCAGCTGCCTCTCGGTGGTGAAACATGTGTGAAAACCCGATTGAAAAGGGACTGACATAGAAAAATAGATGGAATCTTACTCTATTTTATAGTACTTGTATTATAGTAAAATTTCATTTGTTTTTAAAAAGATATCATCACTTACTTATTTCCATCATCACTGGGTTTTATATAGGATTTAACTTATAACCATCAAACATATGGATATTCTTTACATTGATACTCTCCAAACATCGAAGGATGTGGCAACAACAGACACTATATACTTGTAGATAATATTCCGAACGGGAAACCATGGGCTTTTCCACACCTATGTTAGCTTATCCTGTGGTAATTGATGGTTGGTTGTTGACTCTGGAGGTTGTACAGTACTATCCAACATAGTTTGATTAATCATGAGTGAGATAGGTATACTATACAGTCTATACAGTCTATACAGTCTATACAGTTGATAAATGCTGGGTGAATGGTTATGAAACGAGGCTTGTGCAAAAAAGAAGCCTGCGATTAGTCGAGTTGGATCATTTCTCATCCCGCTAGGAATCGGTTACCAGCAGCTGCTGGGGGTGAGAAAAAAAATCACCGGAAATCAGGCCCCCTTCTGGTCCCCATAGGTCCCCCAGGGTCCTCCAAATCCCCAAGAAATGATGAAAATGATCCATGGAAGGCCCATGGAATCCGCTTCAAAAACCACCGCATCCCCAAATCGATATCTAGTTGGATGGATATCGGGCATGGAATTCGATCTATACGTATGATAAATACGTGATGATACATGCAGTATGGAATAATAATAATGATATAGAATAATAACACAGATGATAATAATGAGAATAATCATAGTAATATATATATAGTAATATAGTAATATTGATATATGAATAAGAATGATCATAATAAAACACCATAATTATATTGTTTGACCACATCACGACTCACGACGCATACCTCACGACCAGCAGTTTGATTCTAAGGCGCCAATGCCTTCATCAAGGCCTAAGGCACCAAGGTGGACACCCGGGGATTCGATGATGGAAAAACCCGGGGATTCGTCCAAGGTTTGCGCATCTGAAAGGCGATATGAGGCTAGTTACTCTCTGGTAAACATACAAAAGACTATGGAAAATCACAAGTTTTAATAGGTAAATCACCTATGTCTATGGGCCATTTTCAACATAGCTATGTTAATTTTTCAGTATTCCATAGCTATGTTAAATGTTCAATGGATTGGTTTTCACGGGAAATTTGGAACCGGAAAACCCCATGAATTTCATGGGAAAATACCTATGGTGTGCTAATATGTTCCCAACAAAACCAATCCATTGAAGATTGGCTTGTGAAAATTTACGGAAGCCTCCAACATCCCATGGCCCATTGTCCCCTGTAAATTCGCAACATTGGGGCATCCCCAGTTTCAGACAAATCCAGAATGGCTTACTTGCCAATATGATTAATTATTGCATCACAAAAGGGTAACTTTATATTGCCATGTTTGATTGCCGGAGCTTAATCAACAAGAACTTTGGGGAGAACAGGTGTGAACAGTAAAACTGTCTCTCCAGCAAGAATTGCTGGGATTTATCTCTACAAATAGGGAAGTCTACCGAGTGAACACCATGATACCTCAGTGAAGTGACCCGTCATAGCCACATCTGGGTGGAAGGGATTCAGCAGGAGACCCAAGTAGCCAGGTGGGGTTGGATATGTCTGGCCATTGTAACTAACACTGGACATGGCCGGGGATAATCCCAATTAGTACGTACAGAAGTGTCTTGGAATTGTTTTTTTTTAGCCAGTCGTTAATGGTAGTAGAAGCCTAGTTCAGAAACTTCTCGACCAGACGTATGAAATACTTACTGTACTGTACAAGAACGGATGAGACTTGAAGTATGGGTAGGAATCTAGGGCACTACAGATGCACTAGGCATCTTTCAGCAGCACGAAGCAACCCCATTTTGGGGCAAGACCATTTT